>JAUESI010000007.1:6332410-6369974 GCA_032275145.1 Synergus laeviventris | reverse complement strand
AGAGAAAGAGAAAGAGAGGAAGGGGCAGTTAGAATGTAGGAGAGAGATAGACGATTGGCATGCAGATCTCGAGGTATGTTGTCCTAGGTCACGCGTGATCTTCTCTTTACTCCCCTTCCCCACTACTCTTTCTCCCCCTTCACTTCCTACAGTTCATCGCTGCCGTTTTCATGCCCCTAAGATTATATTTCCTTTCATTTCTACATATCACCTCTTGCTATACGATTCCAAAATGAAAAGAGAAGAGATTTCCGAGTGGGATTTGAAAATTTTGTTCTCGATATTTTGATCTATTTTGATAGTTAACAATAAAGAGATTACTGCAGTCGACTAAAATTGAAGAGGATACTAATTATTATATAATTGTAGTAGGTTTCCTCTTTTTTTTTTTAAATATAATATTTGCATATTAGCTGCTCGTCATGCCCTCTGTGTCTCTATCTGTTCCTGGTAGAATATCTCGAGTACATTGAACTCTCTTTCCTTAAATTTTTGTGGACGCCCATTGGCATTATTAATAGTTGGGACAGTCTTATGAACTATATGTGAAAAAGGATGATTCACAAAGCACTTTTGTAGGGATTTTAAGTTCACTTGGAAATTTCTGTCTTATACCACGTTCAACTCGAGAAATTACATTGAATGAACGTAAACATGAATTGAGGAGGATGAAGTCGACGACCCCAACGGTCAACAAACTTTTGTCCGAATGATTACTACACACGATCCGTTTCTGTTTGCGACCACTAATTTCACTTTTAAAGATCGACTTTTTTTTTACCGATGATTACATTCTTTAATACTTATTCTTAAATATTAAATTTGCTAAATCCAGATAAGAAACAGGGATGGTTTTTATTTAAAAATTTTTTTAATAATTGTAATAGTTTCGCAAATAATTTCCATACGTGATACAAAAACAGCATCTGCAACAATGTGAGCCTTTTATAATAATATTAGCATAGTCATTATAGAATTATAAAGCATAAGTCACGATTCCTGCATTAATTATAGATAATAAATTTTCAAAGATCCCTTTTCACAATCTCATGAGATAACAATCTCAAAAATAATATTTTATTCTTTACATCGATTTCCGTGTTTAATCTTCCTCAGAATATTCCGTGAAGTATTTTTAAAGATTCTGGAAAGTGAAATGAAGTCGCACTGACCTCACGCACTTAAACTAGTCAAACCACAAATCCTGGTGACGGTTTTAGCACATGATTAATACACCGATGGTATTTGCTTACATAATAATTTTTCTATGAGTCGCAGATTGTAGGTTTGAATTCCGAGTGGATGCGAAAGAGAATCACAAGTCCGGACGTGATAGGAATGTTAAAGGGATATGAGGTTTTGCATGAGAATATAAGAAGTTGATGCACCGATTTAAGGAGTCCTGGCGCCACTAAATTCTCCCTTTTACGGAAAAAAATTCGGCACAAGCCACCATTTAAGCGAGCATCCAATCCTTTTTATTTGTCCCATGAATAGTTAATTCGATGGGTCCTGGATACCAAGTTCTGAGAATTCAAAAGGTGACGTCTAACTCTGAAAATGTTAAGACTCACAAAAGCGAGGTGGAAGAATTATGAGACTAGGGTGGCTGAGAATTGAGGCTGAGAATTGAAGCTGAGGTGCAGGTTTTTAGAGGAAGTAGGAGTGCAAGTAAAATGGGATTCTGAGGAATTTTAAATTAAATTCTGGTCAGTCGAGAATTAGGACCCTCGGGAGCTCCTTTGATAGCCTAAGGGGCCTAGACATAGTTGAGGTGAACGAACCTCCGAACCTCGCGGGCAAGAAAAAAAGACAAGTATCAGAAAAAGGCAAAGAAGTGAAGAACAGTAGAGAAGGAAGAACCAAGCGAAGCTAAGAACGAGGGAAAAAGAGGCGACGAAGAAGGAGAAGCTCTGGCAATCCGGCATCAGCAAGCCAAGTGACGACGTAGAAAAAGACGATGATGGAAAGAAGAAGCCGCCGAAGACTGCCGGCGAAGACGTTTGTAATCCTAATTCCCCACTTGTCAGTTGATAGATAAATCGTTCTTTAATTATTTTCGTGGGAGGAGACCCTTTGTTTTCACATTTCATCGTTTTTATCCCAAATTCCTTCGAAGGGAAAAGACTTGTCTAATCAAGATCCATTCTCAAATTAGACAAAATTTCCCAATTGATATGTAGGTCGATAAAAGTAATTTTCTACCAGGAATTAATATTTAGCTGTTCCTCCATTCTGCATTCAAGGACTCAAATTCAGTCACGCAGTAATTGTGCTGTGGTTCACTTTTTATCAACTTGAAGGTGATTTGAAAAGTAAAACACTTTTAGTAACTATATACAAGAGCAAACTGTCGTAATTGGCATTGATAACATACTCATATGAGCTGGTTGCTAAAAACAATTATCATGATTAAATATTTTTACTTCTTACCCAATGTTCTTGTCTCTTATCTAATCTTCATTTTCATTAATTTAATTAGGCGGAAACTTGACTGTCAATAAGGAAATTACTCTCTATACTTATCATTCCAAACTAATTTCAACTATATCACATTTTAAAACTCAGATATTTTAGATTTAAATACACCTTACAGAGCTTGTTAATCCCAAGTAAAAAGTGAGTCTGTCCACTTTCATTCTCATCTCGAACCCAATTCAAGCTTCCCTATTCATATGCTTTCATAGAAATCGCGACTTTCAAATGTCCAAGGATTTTCCACTTTTCCTTTGCAACCAAGTTGTTATACATTCAGCGATCTTTGCAATTCTCGAGTTGCGAGAAGAATCTCCGATAGCACTGAACGCAGTTGATTGTACCAAAAGGTCAAGTCATTTTCGTAAAGGTCGTCGTAACGAGCGTCGTGACGTGCCAGCGTTTTCCACTTTGCGCTGCGACAACCTGTCGCCCTAAGGGTCAATGGGTCAGGGACATTTGCTCTCGGTTCGATCAGCTCGTACTTCTTTCTTGGAAATGCCAAAGACTGACGACGTCTTCGTGAGCGAGCAGACGAACGATAGTTTCGATTCGCGGTTGGCAGTCAGCTTCTTGGATGTTCCAATGTTCCATGCATTGAAGGTCTAGCTCGGCAAGACTAGCGATAATGCCAACCAGTGGCATTTACACCACGGCGGTAAGACCACCTTTGCTTAGCTAGGCTATAACCACTCGAGCTGCACGATCAGACTACTCACTCTCGCTCTCTCTCTCTCTGTTTCCTACCCCTTCGCCCTTTCCTCCCCCTATTCCTATTCCCTATCACCACATCACTTTGTCTCTCTTCTTCTCTCCCTGGCTACTTCTTTAACGTTCCATTATACCCACCGACATTCTATTCCACCTCAAGCATAGATGTCTTCCGCCAAATAGAAAAACCTCTAGGACCTTTTTCTTCTTCTATAGTTATTTATAAAAATGAGTTGAGTTTAGAATTAGAAAGGGTTTCCTTGGCAATTGAAATGTCTTGTCTGATTCTTTAAGTACTTCTTATTCCTCAATTGTGCGATAGAGATCAGATTCTGGGGCAAAAGACGCAAGCAACTCTTCTTCTATAACAGAAGAATTTTAACAGAAGAATTTTAACAGAAAAATGTTAACAGAATAATTTTAACAGAAGAATTCTAACGGAAGAATTCTAACTTCTTGTTAGAATTAATCATGTAGTACAGTTTTCTATGTTGTGGTTTTAAAAGTAATTGCATTTAATAAGATTACAAAAGAGTTGACCCTGATTGGAACAAGTAAATATTACCTTGTTGTGATCAGTTTTTTCCACGATTGGTATACTTATTAAACTTCTGACGCAGTTATTCCTTCAGCAAAGAAAATTCTTTCATCAATTCAAATTATTCAATTGATGCAAACTTGTAGTATGATAAATGATCCATTGGCAGGTTGAGGATCCTAGAAAAATCGTGTCATCGTTCAAGGACTGCAGGTCGATCATCCTTGTAGAGGTTTAAATTGGTCTATGACATCGACTCTAATCATAAAATCCTGTGTCCATCAACAACATGTGTAATTCAAGATGCTTTTCTCTTTATATGATTAAAGCAGATGCCTCTCGGTTTTCCCAATAAAAAGAGCAATAAAATGTTTAGAATCTATTAAGAGGACGAAACTTTCTTGCTGATAGACACTTAAAAATGTATTAGAAGCTGATAATAAGGAGTTGTTTCTTCCTTTTTTCATGCTCTGAAGGCTGGGTTTCGAACGACGTCCCCGAGGTCGTTGGAAGAGCTAATCTAGGCATTGTTGAGAATTGTTCGGGACAAAGGCACCCCGTTATCCATGCCGTTGGATGCAGGATGCAGTGATGCAGTAGGAGGAGTTGGTCGTGGTGATGGTGGTTGTGAGTGGATCGCCTTGACGAGAAAATCACGTGGCCGCGGGAAATGACTCGTTATATAAACTAATGATTATCCAGTACTGTACATTGCTCGAACTGTGTCTAATCCAATGAGAGTGACACAGTCTAACCCTCGCTTGTTGGTGTCTGAGTTCGATGACGAGTGATAGTAATGCACTCGTAATAATTATTCCACCTTCTATTTAGCTGCGATCATTGAGTACGAGGAAGACTTGTCTGACACAACTATATGTACAGCATAACAATGACATGATCACCTATTAAGAAAGTTATGCATATATATGTACATTGTACATCTCTCACTCTCTTCATAAATAGATTTGTCACTCCCTAAATTTCTCTACCAACTGAAAGCCGATCGGGCCATCATCTTGGATCGGAAATATTTCTACTGCAAGAACACATATTCGGCTCACGAGGTTCACTCTTAAATTAATTAAAGTTTCGACCACAAATCACTTTTGCTCGCTTTTGCCCCGCGTACCCAACCTGGCGCGCTTCCTGGCCTGAAAACCTGTTTGAGCACTATCAAATATTTGTTCAGCATCCGCATGATGCAGAATCTTAATTACTTCTCCTTATCGGTTATTATTGCAAAAAAATTAGGAAGGCTGAGAGAAAGACGAACGGCAAGATCTGACGGATTATGATTACGAAGATGATGATGACGATTAAGGTATAATGATGAGCTTAAGGATGATGATCATCATCGTCTTATCGCTCGATCCTGTTTCAAAGCCAATGCAAGGTGATTGCTCTAGGCTAGAAATTTTTCACGCTAGGATAGCTTGCATGCTCAAGGACAGGGTTTCCAGGACCGTTCGACAAAATTTACTCTTTATCCTGTGCCAACGGAAGGTTAGACATGCAAGTTACATACGACTCTTTTCTTCGTCAATCGTAATAAAGTTTTGTTCGAAGGACTCGCTCTTAATTGAACTAATTACTTACCGCTACATTACCTCTCAAGGACAATGCTTGCTTTTTTAAAAAAAAAAACCTATTTATCTGTCATTATTTCTTGAATAGAATATGTCAGCGGATAAGAAGAATGTTGATTCTTATTTGTAGGTTTTCCTTTATTTACCGAGCTCCACTATCAAGTTTATCTTTTCGTACGTTACACGAGAGAACATCAGTCTGGTCGCTACCTCTCTTAAGTTTATGTTTTGTAAACAACAGTCTCATGTAAAATACATTAGACTTCCTCGTTTAAATTCATTACTAATCACAGTAGTCATATGCGTCTCCAGCATTTAGAGAGTGATAGGTGTTTTACCAGAGAGTTAGTCAATCAGTCAGAATCAGTTAATTACATATTTTGTAAACTTGTTAGTTAGCAAAATATGTGAAGACAAAATGGTGAAGACTGATAGATCGGAATCGTTTAATACCGTTTAGAAATAGAACACTCGGAGAGAAAAAAGTAGAGGAAGCATCCGATTTTTTAATGTCGATATGTTCTGAAAGGACATCCTTGTTATTCTTAGAATAAAAAGTTGAATCGAGCAGGTAGCGCAATATTTATTCCGTATTTGCCGAGAGGATAGAGACCCGGAAAGTGGGTCAACGGCGACCCTGTGGAGAACCAAGTTCAGGGGCATTGCAGCCTCGCCTTCAGAGTTGGAATGGTAAGGTCTTAGAGATGGGGAACATATACGTCAAAGGAACCACTGAACGAGTGAACGCTCTAACGGTGTTTGGACCGTCTAGTTTTATTTTTCACCAACACCAACAAGCAACCATTCGTTCCGGTCCTCTACCTCCTTGTAACAACCTCTTTCCCTTTTGCGGTGTACCTCTTTCTCTCTTGCACTTACATTCTTATACCCTTACGTCTTACGGGACTCCAGACACTACTCTCCTTTTTGTGTATATCCCTTTCTCACTTTCTTCATCCTTTTTTTTTTTTCTTTCACCTTGACGGGAATCTCGGTTCTTAACCTAGGAAAGGTGTTCACGCTGGCCACGCGTGCCACTTTTCAGGCGAACTTGACCTACAGCGTAAAGAAAAGTGGAAAAGACCCTTCGCTTTCAGTCCTTTGCTCTCACCCACTAATCTTGTAGGCCCATTCAGATCTTCGGGTCATTCACTTTTACTAATGGTGTGAATGATGATCAGTCAGTTTAGGGATTTGGGATAAACTTCCGAAGCTCGTATACTTCTGATTTCTTTGAGACTACTTATACCTATACGTATTTTGACTCGCTTATTACGAAAAAGACCATACAAATTTGCGCAAATGACATCTTCAAGGTCAAAACAAAAAAAACGTCCTTTTTCTTCCTCATAGAGGAAACTTTATAGTGGTGACAAAATCCAGTTTCCAAAAAAAAGTTTTTTTCAATATATTTCAACGGAAATTGATTTTTCGACTATAAGTTGTCAAATAATCAAAAATTCAAAGCTGATGCAAAAAGAAGAATCATTCCTTGTGTTGAGACGAATCGATTTACAAGCAAAGTGCTCATTGAATGAACACAAAAGTGGATACAATTAGAGTTGTAGTTTTGGCTTTATCTCGATAAATATTAATCTCAGAGAAAAATATTTTGAACAAAAATTGTAGAATGAAAAAATACATCCTTTTATTATATTATCATTTTGTTTAAAACTTTTTTTCTCAGACTAACATATTTTCAAAATACGAAATTTTACTTCAAAGAAATAAATCTGATTTTTGTTAATAAAATTTGTTTGATCAAACTCTACAACTTCTGTTGGAAAATTTTTTTGCAGATTAACTGTTTTCAAGAAAATAGTAAAAAAAACCTAAAATTTGTTCCTAAAAGTAATAAGAATCTTCAAAAATGTGCAGGTGGGTCTTGATGAAATTGATACGTTGATGAAGGTTAGCAACTTTGTTCTTTTTCGTCTTTCTTTGATTGGATAAAGAGTTGTAATAGAAGTAACAACAATAACTCGACCTTGACGAAATTGTGGCGAAGGCCGGGTGCGATAAGAAGGCAAGTCGTTCTATATAATCGCGAAGCGATAAATGCGCCTGTATAACGCGTCGATAGACAGGTGGACAGGTAGATGGAGGTAAAGATAAGTAGGTTGATAGATAGGTAGGTAGGTAGATAGATAGGTAGGTAGGTAGGTAGGTAGGTAGGTTTGTAGGTAGCTAGGTTGGTTAATCCTAGTCCAAGTGTCGTTAAAAAGCATGCAACTAACAATTGAAGATTAGATGTAATTGCAATTATTTATTGAAAACATCAAAATACTTTAAAAGAATAACTCATGACATTATCCCCTGAAATAAATTTGTAATGGATATCAAAACTTTGTAAAGGTGAACAACTTAATTTAAAAAGTGATGTAAGAAATTGATCAGAGTTGTGTTTCTGTGTTCTGTACACATGTTTATGAATGATACATTCAAGTGTTAACTTCGTGATACATGTACTGGAAGTGTAGTTCATGTGTGGGTGTATCGATTGAACACATGTAAACTGGGAAGAGACATTGCTTGGGCGGCCGGACGTTGTCTTGGTTGTATTTGTGATGGTGAAATGTCCCTGAGGACACGCGAGAGAGGCGGCCAGGGCGTGGTTTCCTAGTGCAGTTTTTTGCCTGCCTAGAATGCAGCAGCTGGCCTTCAGTGAGATCAGGATATTTCAGGTCAATTTCCAAAATTTATTAATGAATTATTTCGTAATCCCGACTTCCTCTTGTCGCATCACTTAATTATTAATGAATCTTCTCGGATCTCGGCATGACCTTGGTTAATTATTCAATTAAGGAAATTTTTCCCTCGGATGCTCGCAAAATAAGTTGTAAACACAAGTTAGATTTACTGCAAACCTTGAATTCACTGTGAAAAAAATCTGGTATAGGCCGGTTTGTAGTTTTGTATCTTAGCATTGTGGTGGTATATTTAAAAGGACCGGTTTCTAGATCATTGGTTGCGATGACATTACAATATTTCAAGACTATCACATTATTTTTTTCGGGATCAGGTCTATGCGATAAACGAAATTTATAATGGGAAAAAATGATGTCGTAAGTGGTGGAGATAATTAGTATGGTATATGGTATAGGAGATATAAGCTGCAAGAAATTTTTGTGACTTGTTTCCCAAAGTCGAGGGACTAAAAAATAACTGCAATTTATTAGTTAGTATACTTCCTGGTTTGGACCAGAGAATTTTAAACTTAAATTAACTTTTTTTTTGTGAGAGCCTGTATATATATAATCCGATAAAAGTTCACGGTTTCTTGCATTTGAGGCTAAGAAAGATTGGCTGGTTTCAGATGTCATAAAAATGCAAAGAGCATGCATAAATAATTCACACTTATTTTGGAAAGACAAGGTTTCAATCTTTTTACCTTGAGGAGTCAACTGAGATTAATGACAATTTGATAGTTAAACTTTCCCATTTAGCTGTTAATTTTTTAAAAATTGAATAAAAATATTAAGAGATTCTTTTTTTTTTATTTCAGAACACAACCAGCAAAAACACTGCCAAGTGGAAAGCACCACCTATCGACTTCGAAGGAGTCGAAAGAGGAATGGAGACCCATAACCTGATTTTTAGGAGATGAGACTTGCTTGCGCCAACCACGAGATAAGGAAGCTTCGCACTGCCATTAAAAATCAGCTGCCTAGTCGTGGTTCTCTCTTCTCTTCCAATTACAATCATTGTTGGAGGAATGAAGATCTTAAAAGACTGGGAGAAATCGCTTTTTCGGCGCTTTCCAAAATACCAAGCTGATAATAATTGCTTCTTGCTCTGCAACGATGCTGCCAGGATGTCAGTTATTCTCCAACTGCTTCTTCCAGCAATGGATGCAACTTTTACTCTTTAACTCTTACTATTACTAGGAAAGAAATACCGTAACTGCCACTTTACTTACAATTTTTTCAACTACTCTACACATCGTACTATGGATACTATTTTGGATATAATTCAAACCTGTTTGTGTTTAGGGTTCAGTTATGTAAATCCTTTTAGAAGCAGTAAATTAAATCAGGACAGGTTCAAATAATGTATGAACATTAAATTAATTTGAAGGTATTAGGTGCAAACTATTTAAAGCAAATTCAGGTTTGAATTAGGTTTTTGAAACCCATAGTAGTTGTTTTTCATCCAATAGTTGTTACTATCCGTTTTCTCGGTGCACTTATACTGTTATCATTGTTACTGCCTGCTACTCTCGAGTGCCGTCGATATTGTTTCTTATTATCAACTAAACTGTCTTTTAGAATTCAAGACGTATACGACGGGCTTTACAGCGACTCTTGCTCGATTACTATTACGATATTATTATTTTTATTTAGAGTTAAGAGACAGTTCGAATGTTTTCGCGGACATGTTCCGCTTTTTCCTGTGTATGATCGCGTCAGTGTTCCTAGTATAGTGAATTTCTCTTTCAAGCTTTATGATAATTTACAGATATTCTCTCTTCACTGTCATTAGTACGAACAAATATTTATTTATACAAAAATCATTTTGAAAATTAGGAGCATGCGTGATTTTACACAAGACACTGTGTATATGTGTGTACAAGTTACCAGCAACGAATATTTGTTTCACCCTTTTTTTTTTAAGTAATACTTCATCTATGCTGAACTCCCGAGTAGCGAGTAAGTAATCAACTTTCGCTCCATCCAATACTTAATAACAATCATTGTTTTCAATTATTGTTACAAGTTAAGCATTTTGCGATCCTCACTGAAGCTCTGGAATCGAAGGTGATTCCCATTCATAGGATTAAGAGAATGCTCGAAAAAGAAGAGAAAAAGGCAGTGTGAAAGCACGTGAGAAAGAGTGAGTGAGTAAGTGAGAGAGAAAGAGACCAAGAGAAAAAAAAAGAAATATATATATATTTTTATACATTTTACTTCGGGGAATCAAAATTGATTTCAGACTTTCGTATCATTCAAGCTTTGAAAGATCAATTTGTCTTCTTTCTTTTCTTTTAAATATCTCCTCGCGAGCCTTGTAATCCGATAATCGATACACCGGTAAGAGTTCATTTTGTTCATTATTTGAGGTCACATTCGAAAGACTGCGTTGTTGTTTATAATTGTATTTTTACCGGCGCGACTTATGAACGTCACCTCGATTAAGGCCGGCGATATAGTCACTCTTAAATCTTAGATTTATCTTAAATTATTATTTTTTTGCGATTTGTAGGTACTTTGCCTAGTTATTCGTCTTGTATAATAAATAGTGATATTCTGAAGTCATGTCTACTTTTTCTCCATATATTTTGATCCTTACTTAAGAAAATGAAGGTGAGAAAGTTTAAATCTTTCTGCGGAAAATGCAAGGGAAATTGAATGATTCACTGCATAAAAATGAACCATCACTTACATAATTTCTCTCTTCCGCTTCTTCATTGAAGGACGCGTATTCTTAATTCAACCACCTCATCTTGGTCCGAGTTGACCGAGTTCAATGGATTCTCACCTCTTTGAACTTTCATTTTTGGAAATTTATTTCAAGTAATTTCTAGGTTTGAATAATATCAAAAAATATTTTTAAATTTGTCATTTTTATACATGATCACACGGTTCAATTGCTTCATTGTATAAACAGTTATTGTATTGAATTTTTCTTTTCAGAAATTTCTCTCATTCAATGTATATATAGAATACCTGTGTTAAAAAAAATCTATCAAAATACGAGGAAGGAACTTTTTCGATTGAAGTTGTATTTCAGTACTCATCATAAAAAGTCGCATTTCTTCCCCTTGGTGCACAATATACAATATACCTAATTAAGATTTCAATTCTTTCACCCTTCCATCCTAAAGTTTCTTAATTGAAGAATTAACTCAATTTAATTAGGAGGTCTTTTTGATTTTTTAAATACATATTACAGTCTTCCACAGAGATATATAATTTAATAAGAAATTCATTGGGTCTTTCAAACGTATTCAATTGACTTAAAGGTACCATACAAACATCATATTTAACTTTTTACGAAATGTAGAGAGCTGCAGGTAGTTCCAAGGTGTCACGGACACTGGAGTATGATTTCCGACCTGAAAGAAGAGTTATGTTATCTTTTAGAAAACGACGAAGGATCAAGGATCGCGGGATCGACGATCGGCGCGTGGCACTGGCGCTTCTCTTTTGTTTTTGCAGACCTCCGAGCGACTCGGCACTGGGTTAGTGGGTTTCCCACCTTCCCCATCGTTCCCTCCCACCCTTCTTTCTCTTTACCTCATCCTCTCTACCTACCCCCACCAACGCCGGTTACTCACAACTCTCTCCCCCGACCATGCCGTATGGACTTTGCTGCAGGGTACCCCGGATGCAGGATGCAGTTTTGCTTGCAAGATTGCGTAGGTGAACAAGAGAGATGCAGAGAATGAGTGAGAAATGAAAAAGAGAGGGAGGAAAGGAAAGAATGAAAGAAAGATGTTCTCCACTTCAATCTTCCACGGATTACATTATATATCTTCCCTCGTCCTTCACTTACCGCCACGGAGATTAAATTCTACTTACTTTTGCTCTTGCCTCCTACGTCATGTCATTCACTTCCGGCCTAGCACAATTCAAGATTCAAGGTGTGCATGTACATTTCTGTAGAGAGAAGGAATTCTTCTTGTGATATTGAGACATCATTCAAGTGTAATTACAATTATTAAATTCTCATCGTTTCCTGTATCTTTTACTTCCAGTACATGACAAATAAAGACAATAAAAGACGATTAAAAGTTTATCATTCATATCCTGATAGATAAAATATGAGATATTGGAGAGGAATTACTAGATGGTAATAATTTCCATTCAAAGGATATCTTGCTTAATTTTTTCTAATCAAGGGTTTTACCATACTATATTTAAATATCGCAGTAGGGGTTGAACAAATTTCACTTGACACCGTAATATTTATTCTACTATATTTATATTCCATTTATACTCGTGTAATACATTTTATCGCGTTATTATTTATTAAATAATATTTTTAATATTTTCTTAAAGGTCAGTTCCTGCATTCTAAATCACATAATTTGTGTAAAAAGTTTATATCCTGAATGATTTTTCCGAGAAGATATCATGAATAATTCCTCGAATCTAATTGAAATTTATGTTCCTCTAGAAACATTCTATAATCTATTAATTCACTTAGGATATTATTTCTGTAAAACACTTTAATATGTTCCAGAAATATCATTTGTCAATTCCAAAGTAGGTTTTTTATATACATTCTTGTGACACGACTTTTCTTATCTAAACGAACGAAAGAAAAAAAAATTAGTATTTGGATAGGTTTCAAAATTTAATGATGCCTGATGCAAATGGGTTCTTCATCAGACGATGCAAAAAAATGGGATCGAACACTCACGATCAGTCCACGTGAAGCCCTCATATTACAAAAAAGAAGTCACACGATGGAAATTTATTACCTTGTTGAGAAATGCTGAATAACATCTCCGACTCGAAGCCATGAACTTTTCAGTCTTTTTGTTCCTGCGAAACTGGGCCTTCGTCTGCAGATCTAGAATCTAAGAAGAGACTTCGTCTGAAGACTCGACGCTTCCTCATCCTCGCTCCATCTTTTTCTTGCACTTTTTCTTCCTCTGCTCTTCTCCTTTTAAGTCCTCATCATCTCCTTTTTTCTTCTTTCTTTCAACGCCCACTTATAAAAAGCCGCTATTATTAGCGGTTTCAGGTACATTCATACTCTATTCTAGAATTTTTCGTGATACCGTTATAGGTCGACGAAGAAAGAGATTTAATGCAATTTCGTGACCTTGAGAAACACAGTAGGCGAAGAAAAGAACGAGGAAGGCGGAAGAGAATACATAAGGTGCAGCTAAAAAAGATGAAAAGTCATAAAAACACAAACAGGCTTCGACGCAAAAGGTCGACTGCCAAAATTTTGCAAATTGCGATCCACGTCCTTGACGAGAAATTCCTTTTTCTGGAGGCTCTTTCTACTCTAGATCCTTTTTACTCAGAAAAATGTAAACGGAAGCATGCTAAAGTTTTTCTTTCTCTTTTTATTGCATTATGTTCTCAAGAGATATTTCTGAAAAGTAGATCAAATACAGATTAAAATCACATTTTAAAATACACCAATTAAAACTTAATTAAATCTTATGTATCCTACAATAAACGTATAGCTCGATCATTTGACATACGTTTGTTTAAAATGATCGATAAATGAAATAAATGTTTATATAAGAAAAAGGATATCTTTACTTGAAAATTCAGAGATAACTAGTCACCAGGACTTAAGCGTTCCTAATTAATAGGCACTTTTAGCAGCTTTTAGCATCGCATAGTAATAGCGCCGACAGATTTACAGTGGGTGTTTCACGGTTTTATGCTCGCAAAAACGTTTCAGATAGGTATCTTCCAGTAGGAAATAGGCGATCTTCAATAGCATTGGAAGAAAGAAGAGAGGAAAGGGAAGAAGAAATTATCTGAGGCAGAGAAATGACGAATGAACTGTGACGGTGGGCGAATCTGTCCGTAATGAATTGACTTTATGGCAGGTACGTTTTATCATTTCTCACCCCATTGTGAATGGGAAGTCGGGAACCATCCTTTGCCCCAATAGTGACTGCCAATAGGTCCTCATTATTATTATTATCAAGACGATTAGTATGTGAGTGGTGACTCTGTTTCTATTGTGCTTCACGCTCGGGGGATTATACTTTACGTTACGACAAATTATCCCTGGAGTTTAAAGCACTTTAAGAAGCACTTTCCAGAGAAAAATGGAGATCTAGTATAGTCTATTATTATAATAGTATTCCTATTAGTATTATACAAAACTAAGTATCTTTTTTATAATCCCCTTTTCAAATCTCTTTTTTCAACCAACTTTTCCACACCATTTTTCTAAACCCCTTTTTCAAACTCCTTTTCCAAGACACTTTTTCATTTCCTCTTTTACAAACCCGTTTTCTAAACTCTATTTTCAATCACCTCCACGAACCCCTTTTCCAAACTCCGTTTCCAAAACCCCTTTTTTAAAACTCTTTTACCACGTTATTTTTCAAAAGTTTCTAAACTCTCCTTTCTAAATAAATTTTTAAACTTCTTTTCCAAAACCCGTTTTCTTATGTCGTAAAAAATTAAATAATTTGATATCGCGGGCAGAAATTGTAATAAGGATCTGATGGGACCCCGATTGGGCAGAAATTGGACTAAATCGGACTATACATATTTTTGTTTATTTTGATTTCTTAGCTCTGTAATAATTTTTTAAAATGTAATTCTTAGGTATTGAAACATTGGAATTTTATAATTACTTTTTAGTATGTACGAGTTTTATAAGATTAATCGATATAACTAACTGACTAATAAGGAATCGGGTCCACACATTTATGTTACAGTTTTTCGATATTTTACGCGAATGATCTTTTTATAATAAGATGAATTACAAAATTTCGAGGCTGGTTTAGGGAATATTTATTTGAAAAAGCAATAGAAACATATATATATATAGACTGGTTTAATAAAATAATAAAATAAAATTTCAATAAATATAGTCGCAAAACAAGGCAATTTAAGAAAATCTCTTTCTGAACAGTTTTTCTACCCCCTTCTAAATTTATTCTTATTTAAAGGTCCTTAAGTTAAATTTCCATAATAATACTATTTGCATGTGAGCCGAGGATTTGAGGCCTAGCAAACAAACCTCTCATTTCAGAAAATTGCTTTAAGAAAGAAAATTGAGCGACAGATGTTTGCTGCTCGTTATGACTCATTATAGTATGCAGTAGAAAGACATCTTCCATATAAATTCACGGAGGCTTGTCCGCCCTTCCTATAGTTTATTCTGAGGTAAAGGGAATTCTAGGCCTTGGAAATCGTCCTAGTACCGAAACGCGGAAGCTGTGAAGAAGAGAGGATATTATAAACGATTATACGCATAACAGTTTGGCGGGGGTTGCATGCGCATCAAGAGAAAGAGAGAAAGAGAAAAAGAACTGAAGAAATATAAAAAAAAAGAAGGGCAGCTTGCCGATATGCGATCCTAACGGGATACTCGTTACCGCCCCGACAGTCTCTCAGGGTAGGGGCCGAAAACCCGAAGGTAAAAAATGGTAGGAAAAAATTCGTGAGGGTACTCTCAACCCTTCCGCATACCAGCATAGTATGCAGGTTATTTAGGTTTTTTTAAATTTTTTTCCTTGGATTATACTGGTTTTGAATAATTATATTTTGCACCGATATTATCTAACATCTCTAGATTATACAGTTCAACGAATATTTCACTTTCCTTTAAATCTTAAAACTGTTGTATAATAATTAAAACAAAGAAATATTAGGGGCTGGATTCCTAATATCTTTTATTAAATTAGTTTCACTTTCCTCTATCCTAAAATCTTCCCTCCATCTTCGACTTTTCGCTTCCCATCAGATCTACCCTCTTTAAGAATTGCTCCTTTAATAAGCTATGATAATAAATCAAGAAAGAACCCCTTCTGTTTCTCCCACATTTTCCAATTTATTCGTAACTGTTCGCTTTTTCTTCCCTTCTTTTCTTCTTTTCTTCTTCCGCTTCTTCTATCTTCTATCATCCAAGATTCAAACACTCAAGGCGTTACACTTGCACCAGGTGTTTGAGAATTCGCCGGCTGTTACACTCTCGAACATTTCCTGCCCCCCAGTGTCCGCGAAGCAGGGAAAAGGAAAGATATAGTGCAGCGAGCTTCTCTAAATGAATATAAAAAAAAGTCTATATATGAAAAAAGCAAAAGAAAGAACTGCACGAAACGAGAGAAATAAGATTGTCGAATCGTAGGTCGAAATTGCATCAGTGACTCAGTGACTATATAGATTGTTAGATGTACTGAACACGCCAAAAAAGCAGACCTTGTGCCAAGGAAGTGACAGCGACTCTAGCGTTCCGTGACATTGAATTATTGTCAATGGAGGTCTCACTTCCGTGGCGCGTGGACTTTCCTGCCGACCAGAGCAGAGATTGAACAATGAACTTGAACAATGATCTTCGACTTACACAATTGGATGCTTTTTTAAAGCGATTTATTCTTGGACTCGCGACCTTATGTCGAAGTATACATACCGTTAAAAAAATTGCAGAAAGAGAAAAACATAAACGACCGTTTCTGCATCGTTTACCAGTCCTGGTGAAGTGCAACAATGTTCCAGTTGTACAATTTCCAATTTTAGTGTTTTAATCTTTCCACAAAATAATTAAAGGTTCTTAATTAGAGTAAGTTGTAGCCCAGTCTAAAATGAACATTTCAGAGAATTTACTATTTATATTTTGTCAACAAAGGATAATCTGTGGGTTGGAAAGGAGGATTAACTGCTTTTCTATTCCAAGAATGTCCTCCGAATTAATATCACTTTCAATTTTAAGGAAACCTCCCAACTCTTTTTTTTTATTTTGAAGGAATGCTTAGAATTCGTGACAACATTACGAAGGAATCTCCTTTCGAATCCTTAAGATTCAAGATGCGAGGACATTATATAGGCTCAAAGGTTGATTCCTCCTGGCCCGCCTTATTTCTCTTGATAAGAGACGACATCCCAAATGAAGTTTCGCCTTTTCAATTCAAAAGTTGAGGAAGGCACCCTTCCATCGATTGCCTCTAATAATATTCATAGTTTGCACTGAAATCTTTTATATTTTATTACAAAACTGCATTCCATCAAATGATCTCCCAAGTCGTTCTCTCTAAATTCAAATCAGTTATAATTTGTACTAATTTCAATTAGTGACTCAATTCTAGATATAAATCACTGTATTTATGTTCCCTATTGCAAGTCGGGCTTCGAATGGCCATACTATTTGTTGCCATTTGGATCAGGTATTTTCTAAGTATTCCAGGTTTCTATTAATAAAGATAAATTAAAGAACACGTATAAAATAGATAGGAACAAATAATTAATGGAGGTCTAAGCGGGGAAAGATTTGGATTCCAAGTCGGACCATCTATTGAGACGCTGATCGAGCTCCGCGTTATTTCATTCCGAGTCTGGCCCCGTCCAGATAGGCTGATTTGGCTCAAGTTCTGCTAGATCGGGCCCCGATCAGATCCATATAAAATTTCTGCGCCCGGGTAGAATTGATTCACTATTCGAAATTAGTAGAAATTATAACTGATTCAAATTCAGAGAGTGGTGTAATTTAAAAACGTCCTTAACATATTTCGAGTATTCAAACGATTAAATACATATATATTAGGATATATAGATTTATATATCTGGGTTTTTCAGTTTTCCTTTGTTTCTACAGTCAGATTATGACGCAAACGTAAATCTTGTCGTCAGAGACACCGCATTACTTATGGTGTCTGGATTTTTTTGTCTACCTGAATTGGAATCCAAATGGGTATCTGACTAGGCCATAATGCATGAAAACTCGACGTGTGATCCGGTACCATTATGCTAAACCCTTCAATAGATCCTGGGCTAATCGCGAATGTCTAGACGTTGGGATATGGACGATTAATGATAACATGGATTACTCTCCTTTGCCGATCAATGGAAAGCGTGTTCGCAAAATGAATTCTTCCATTTCTGACCACCAATATAAACGTTTCTTGCATTATCAGAATGTTCCATCAGAGTGACTGCCTTCTCTGCGCAATCT
Source organism: Synergus laeviventris (assembly GCA_032275145.1). Classification (NCBI taxonomy): domain Eukaryota; kingdom Metazoa; phylum Arthropoda; class Insecta; order Hymenoptera; family Cynipidae; genus Synergus; species Synergus laeviventris. The sequence continues at coordinate 6,352,064 of JAUESI010000007.1, read as the reverse complement.
TATTGATTAAGAGAGCTTTCAGAGATGCTCTTGGAAATCTGAAAATTATAGTAATGGAAATAGTTAAGCTCTAATTAAAAATCTTTCTGATTGGCGCCCCATCGAACTGAAACTCGGAACCCGATCGGCGGCTATATACCTGCTTGTAGAACTCCTTCAATTATCTGTTTCTAGCTATTTTATAGTTGTTTTTTAATTGATTTTTATTTCTGAGCTCTGTGGCGCCATTTTCAAGAATTGGTTGATCTTGTGGCTACTTGATCGGCCCCTGTCAGAGCCACGGCAATATCCGAAGACGGGCTAAATATTCCTATATGAATGAATTCTATTGAATCCGAAATCAATCGATGGGTATCATTATTTTAAAATCGGATTAAATCAGATCAGAATTGACCTTTCAGGCTTAAATATGAGTTTGGATTGGTTTAAGATTCATTTGCATTAGACATATGGATTGAAACTTGTATTTGGATTTATGCGGATTGGGATCACAGATTGAAAATGGTTTTCGGATTGATTTCATATTAATTCGGATTTTGCTAGCCATGGATTAAAAATTGAAAGGTATGCTTCAGATTCATTTGGATTGAATTTGGAGTTGACGGGCGGATTAAAAAGGATTAATTAATCCTTTTTAAAAAGGTTTGAAAACTTCCTTTGGATACAAATTCCGGAATGATTCGAAAAATCTTGGATTGGTTCGGAATGAATTTAAATGCGAAACTTTCACCAAGCTGCTAAATAACTAAAATATTTTATTTTCATTATAAATTTCAATTATGTTCGGAAATACTTTGGAATATTCTATAACTATTATAAAATATTTGATTATTTTTAAATTCAGAAAGAAATGAAAGAATCCTAAGGATTTTATTTCCCAGGAAGAAGACAGGAATGTCAATATCTTCATCTTCTATTTTTTGAGGGAACGAAAAGTCGGTTCCTTTCTTCTCCTCTGAAGTATCTGTATCTATAGTAACCGATTTGTATTCAGAGGAGGTCGTTACTTATATCGCGAGTCAAATAAATTTATGTCCTTCCGTTCGGCAATTCTCGATGCCAATCGCTGACACGCAGGACCTCTTCCCAGGGGCGTTTCAAACAATGAACCACTCATTTTAAAGTCCTCTACCACAAAAAGGTGCTCTTCCAGATTTTCTAGTAGATACGTACAGGTGATAGATCGACTTTCGAAGAAATGGCATAACTTTTATCCTGTGCTAAAAAAAACAGAAATCGCATCAGCTAAAAAGAGAAGTAGGAGGAATCAACGTCAGTGAAAGAAAGAAATTGTGTTTTATGACCAATCCCACGACGAAATAGCTCACTTCTTTAGAGAAATGTCCACAAATGGGAAGAATAGAATCGTTAGTGCCTGTCAATTTGGAAAACTTATTGATTTTCTTTTCGTGTCGGCCTTCCTTTCTTATGTTTCATTCTCAATATAGTAAATCTTTAACTCGAAGATCTAAAAAGTACTTTTCTTTACGTTTTATCATTTTGGTTTGATTTCTAATTGCGTGTACATGAATAATTTAATCTTGCTAAATGTATCAACGTTTTTATAATTACATCAGAAATACTAATGAGCTTGAATTGATAATTTACGCAGTTATGTAATAAGGTAAAAGGATAAAAAAGGAAATTGTATCAAAGTACGTGGTATATTCACGTGTTCTATTTAATTCTTCTCTACTGGAATGAATAACTATTAATTATTATGAAAAATATAAAATCTAAAGAGTCTGTAAAAGAAAATTTGATTCGAGGAAAGAAAACATCCCCCGCATTTTATCTTTGCACCTTGTGCTCTTATTTCCGGTTATATATATAGCGTTGGCACGTGCCCAGTGCATCCCCCATAGTTTTCCCTTTCTTCTACATTCTCCCTCTTAATTTTTTTCACTCGAGGGTCCAATGTTGTGTACTTGCTTGCATACCTCTACAAAGGTTTTCATATTTCGGGAAGATTTTTTTTTGATTAAAGTACGTGCAAAAAAACTTGTAGCTTGGGGCGAAATGTGCAAACAAAGTGTTTTTCATATGAACACACGTCTGCCACGAGAGGAAAAATCCAGGAAATGAAGCATCTTGCACGCGTGCATCCTGTGCGGTTATAGATATCAGTCGATCTACCCCTAAAACTATTAGCTAAATTTTTTAGGATTATATTTGATAGATCAAATTTTGACCAGCTGAGAGAATCCCTTTTTTATACTGAAGTCTGCTCTGGAGAAATGTGCAGGCTAAATCTGTTATAATCGGTGTCGATTATCGAATGAGATAGCTGCAGTTTTTTAATGAAAAGAGTTTATTTTTACCCGTTAATAAATATTTTTTGTGTTGGGAATAATATATTACAGAAAAACATCAATCCAATCAAACTTTCTGATGGTAGTGTACCTTGCACTAAATTGTGAAATTTTCTATGAGCCAAAATATGTCTCATTAAATTAAATCATATAATTATTATATAAGTTATGCATAAAAATTCATAAAATGGTACTGTGTCATAAATGTCAGAAAAGAATTAATGAAGGAACCTGAAAGTTCATTCAGATCAAGGATAGTAAGTAGTGAGAAAATAAGTTGAGTGAGTGTAGAATATTCTTAAATATTCAAGACTATTCAAGAAATTTGCATAATGTGCTACGAAATATTTCAGAATCAAAAAAATAAGAAGCCTAAATTTTACTTTTATTTTTATAAAAGGAGGTCAAATTAATCCGGTTATCCAGGTGTGAAAATTTAAAGTATTTTTCTTTACTATATATATTACATTTAATTTTGAAATTGCCTATAATGACAAAAATTATTTATAGATACAATGATGAAACTCAAATAATATTAAAATAATAAAATCGAGAATGAGTGTCTCAGTGTAAGTATAGAGTGAAATTTAAAAACCGTCGAATAAAATAAATAATTAATTAATTACATCAATCAAATTAAAATCCATACAACAGAATTTTCGTGAATTAAGATAAAAATTAAATGAAAAAATTTGGAAGTAAGCTCATTCAGATCAAGGAAAGTAGGTATTAAGCAAAAAATTGATTAATTAAGTGATTAATCATATCTGACTTTAAACTCACTCTACCTGTTGGTGGCGGCAAAGGACTTGAATGAAGATTTCTCACATCCTGCGACCTACTAAATTCCTATTTTACGTTCAATCGTTCATCCTCCTAATTCGAAAGGCTGATCGTAAATTTTGAGAACCCTCCCAAATCTTGAAGAGCTTAAAGAAGAAGGAACATTCCATACGTGAGAATATAAATACAATCTATATAGGAAGTATTCCTGGAGAAGAGGAAAGAGATTCGGAATAAACAAAGAATCGTGAGAAACCACTTATTAGACGAGAAAATGAGTTGTGGTCTGGCATGATTTTTCTGAGGGATGTGATGTGGAAAGCAGGAACTTCATGCTACATATTAGGAAAAGGAATTTTGTTCTTCGGAATAGGCTTTTCTATTGCGTATAGATTGTAGAATATAGTGTCAGGCAAAGAAGCATTTATCGCTTATTCAAGACGTACTAAATGGCGATTAGGGAAGCTTCAATCTTCCAAGGCTCTGCAACGTTGCTCGTTTACACGGTACTTGCGGAAGTTCGAGTTTCCCACCTTGTATAGGAACCCATAGCATGGTCTACATTAGATGCTGTTTGATGAGCATTTGTTGCTCATGCCTTGCCTTTCGTGGGACGTTTTAGCCAATTAACTACTTTTACAATCGTGCTCACACATTCTTCTTTACATTTTTCTTCACAGCTTGAGCTGGAAATACAGAAATCTTCAATTAAGGAAAATTTCCTTCATGCACAGTATTTTATTAAATTTACTACAAAATTTTTAACTCTAGCAAACTTTGATTCTAAAAGGCTCTCTTCTTTCTTTCATATAATAGTTAGATCTTTTCAAATTGAAAGTAAAAACATTCGATAATTGTAAAACAAAAATAGGTTTAAAGCATTTATTTTTAACAATGATGGAAACCAAAAATCCCGAATGTAAAGAAATATTTAAATATCGGTAATATTATTTTCAGTTATTTTTATTCGGTATTTTTAAATTTTAATACTCTCGATTTGGTGTTTTCCCTTGCACGAACCGAGTAAAAATCTGCAGATTCACTAATTTTCAGAAAAGTATATGGTTAAAAAAATCGGTGCAAATCGAAAGAATGCAATCTGAAAAGATAAGGAGTTCAGTGTTCTACCGATATATCAGAAACATTTGCTTGGCTGTCGCTGAACACTGCTTCCTTGCGTTTAAAATTTACATTTATCTTGATCAACGAGACAAATGATGTATCACCTTCGTTGTAATGAGTATTAAATTGTTGCTCAATACTATAAATTATAATATAATAAATTTACTATCCAAAAGATTCTTATCTTATATTTATGTAATAAATGAAGATTTTTTATTGTTATTAATGCTTCGTGTACTTGGTAATTTGTAGGTTTCTGCGCATATAAATGCTATCGCAGCTTAATTATATCTTGATGGTAGCACGCAATTATGCAGGGAATCCTTACAAATTCAAAGCAAATATTTGAAAATTGTTAAAATCCTTGATTCTGTCCAAAAGGAACAAGTTAAATATGTAAGTTATTATTAGAGAATAGGAAATTGAAAAGGAATGAAACTGTGTAAGTACTAAGTATATATTATAAAATTTCGAGAACTAATTTGTCAATTGCATTTCCTTGTCAAACATACTTTTTTTTTCTCGTAAATTTAATCAAATTACAACTCAAGGTATAACTTTAGCTACAAAGAATTTCTACTAATAAATTGTTGAAGACGTTGACGCGAGGGAAATTAAATGAGCGGTAAATCATTAAAATAATTTGTTATTACTTATTATCCATTATCTAGAAATGTGCAAGTTATATTTAGATATTTTTACAGTGAAATTGTTGTTCATAAATTCTCAGGAATTAATCTCAGTTATATAAATGCAATTAAATGGTTCATTTGTAGTAGAATTATTTTTAAATCTCATTGGAGATCTTTTAGATAGCTTTTAAAATATTAAAAGGTGTATTTGTTTTCAGCTGGAAATTGAAGTTTATTTAAAGGAGTTTGTAGAAGCTTTCAGGAACATTTTTGCGGCTAAAGGTGTCCGATTTTAAGCGGATTACATCGTGTCTATCTGAGTGGAATCTTTGAAAAACTCTTTTCAACTCTTCAGTTTAACAGTTCAAGAATAAGTTCCTGCTTTGAGTCATAAAATTTGACAGCATCTTTGCAGTGTATTTTTTGCTGTTGCCTTTTTGGTGAAAGAAGAAAGAGTGTTTGGTGAAAGAATTCAGGTACTGTCATTGCGGTGGTATGTCCTGAAATTCCTTTTTAAAAATTTTAAAACCAAAATTTATTTCAAATCTCATTTACATCAACAGCTATAAATATTTTTAAATATTTTTTTTCATGAATAATAGAAGAATAAATTCTTCTGCTATATAAATTAAGTTTAAAATAAATAGAGACATCTACAATTGAAACTGAATTTAGAATCTGAAAGAGAAATGCCAGTCTATATTTAAAAAAGATCTGCAGGTAAGCCTGCTAGGTAAGTACCTTTCAGGTAAGTACCTAGCAGGTAAAACAGGTTTTTAGAATAATTCAGAGGCTCCACCTCCCGAGGGCAGAGAGAAAATTTTCACCTAATAGTAGATAGTAAGTGTTACCACTCAACGGTTTTAACTTTGTTACTGCTGTTTGTCGACCAATGATATTCTTTATAAACAATTTAATATAATGGGCAATTATGCTATCTTGAATTATTCCGATTTATAATTTTAAAATTTACAATTAAATATTAAAATGGTTAAATTTTTTAAAGCATAAAGTATGTTTTAAAATTGTGATATTTAAAAATATTAAAAATATTTTATTATCAATTGTTAAACTTGGAAAAATTTAATTTTAATGATTTCTGATTACAAATTCTTCACTTTCTAAACGCTTTCATTAGATTAATTTCTTTTGTATTCTTCAATTTGTAAATTAAATAGAAAAGCAGTGAAAGTATTAAACATTTTTTAGCTCGAAATTTATTTGTATGCAATGAATTCTTTTGACGTGCTGAATTAATTCTCGTTATAAAAATGTAATGTGGACGAGTTTCCTATTGACAGATTTTGAATTCAATGCGTGTCTGAATTCTAAGTTGAAAAAAAGTATGTCACTTTCGAAGTGCTCTAATATTCCAATGTAGTTTGACGTTAACGATAGACTTTGTTTAAGATTTAGAAAACATTATTTTTTTATTCAGTTTTGTTTTCTCAAATTACTTAAATAAAAAATTACAATTGATTAATGGTAAATTGCTATAGAGCATTATTAATAAAATCTTCTTAAAGATCAATATCTACCTTTCTCAAAAAGTCTTAGACACTTATAAAATTGCTAGTTCAAAGTTTAAAGTCTTGGTTATATACATATATATATTATATACATAAGTTGGTTAGTGGCTGCCTGGCCTGTTGCCCCAAGTAACATTTTCTCCTTTGCAATTAACAAGTTTTAAGAACGAAGAACTACTTATCGTCTCAATGTTTAAAACCAATATACCTAAAACATATTCAGTTGTAATTTGATCTGAAAAATTTAGTATTATTGACTATTTTACTGTATTGTTTATTGCAACCAGGAAATTTTAAAATTACTTTTTTAAACTTATTATGTTTGCATAATGAATATGTAAGTACAAAGAAATTAAAAAATATTTCTTCGAAATTATGTTATTAAGGGATTTTATTCTGAATATACATATATATGCAAATATTTTTAAGTGTAAGACAGCCAACAGGGGATTGATTCCTTGTACCTATAGTGTTTTACATTCCTTGAATTTAAATACAACTTTAAGAAATTTTTAAGTAAATGTGGATATTTGATAAATGAAATAATATGAAATAATATAATATGACATCTATAGGCGGAAGTTCAAGATTGTGGAAGTATATTTTCTAACGGATAATGTTTGCAATGCAATAGTGCAAAATTATGAATTCTTCGTGTCTGCACTTCAGTGTAAGTAGCACACCACATGATTGGTACTAAATTTCGAGCTAAATTTGCTCAGAAAATCATAATTATAAGGAAATTAATACATTTATAAGGAATACCTGTCCAACGTCGTCAAACAGACGGGGAAATTAATTTTTATCTATACATTTTTCTGGAGAAAAACTAGATAAATATGTTTTTCGGCCACGTCTAGAACACTGAATTTTTCGAAATAGAGTTTAATTCTAGAAGAAGTTGAATCTTCTGGCATTAGACTCAATTTCGAAAAATTCAATGTTCTAAACGTAGCCAAAAAGGTACCAATTTACTCTGAGAATTCGATCGGACTGAGGCACATTTCACACCTCTAGAGAATACCTTAGTAGGGAATTCTTAAGTTAATTCATTCAAATATAAATAAACAATATGAATAATTAATATGAAAGTAAATTCCTGTATTGATTTCTAAATCTCTAAAATAAACTGAGGTCTTTTTAGTTTTAATAAACATTTTTTAATAAAAAGTATAAAATTCAGGATATCTTAATGAGATACTCTGGTACATTAGACATTTGAGCCACTATCTTATATAGTCAGGCATGCATACATATATACAACATTTGAATAATTTTTTTTATTAACAAATGCAGAAGACAATAAATAGTGTTTGAGAAATAAATTACGCGTTTTGAATTTACTCCTCAATCCTAAAATAGATTTCGGAGTCACATAGTATAATAGTACAGTAGCACACATCTCCCTTCATCTCTAAATGATTACAGTATTCAAAAATCTACTTTAATTCAAGACGATCATGAATAGAAGTTTCGAGGCTACAACTCTTTCCAGAAAGATCCCTCCCTCTTGGTCCATGGGATTTGTTAGAGGGTTACTTCATTATTTGATGTATTTATCAACAGTCGAGTCAAGCAGATGAATCCAGAAGAGCCCAGATGATTTTAGATCACAAAAAATGATTTTAGATCATTTCATGTGATTCAAATTTTATGGGTATAAGCTTGATGAACTAGATGAGCTTCCTGAAGAAGACGACGATGCGACTGATGATGAAGATGATGGAGAGCCATACGAACCGGAATTACTACCAGATGAGTAGTAATTGTAGGCCAAATTTTGAGCATCAGCGCCATTTGATGGTGTCCAGATTCTGGAGTATGGACCATTTCCGTCCCAAGTATTCACCGGTTCATAGCTCGACGTAGTCGAGGGTAGAGGTGGGGCTCCATAGGCTGGAGCTGGTTCCATTGACATTCCTAAGAAAAATAGGTTTTTAATAATCTATATCAAATTGAGAACTTAAATTATCTTCTAAATCTATAAATATAGAACTTAAACTTCAACTCTCACAAGTAAAGCGTGACTTACCCATTGGAGGAGTCATGCCACCCTTCTTCAAGAACTGCACAGCGATGAATCCAACAACAACCAAAAGTGCCAGTTTTGAAAGGATAAGGGCCTTCAATGCCTTGAGTCCAATAATAGCGACAAAGATCGGCATCAGAGCTTTAAGTTTTAGCTTGAAAAGAAGTAAAAATGGCAGCAGCAATTTCTTCTTCAGCAGTCCACGTGCTTGACTTGTAGCAACTTCATTTTCCTTAAATTCGATATCAAGGTCAGCAAGACTTCTGCTGGGTCGATACTTCAAACTCGCATCGACAAAAGGCAAGTCAATTCCATAATCATAGGTCTTCAGATACTTAAAAGTCCTAGCAACAATGGCTTCATCAACTGAATCCAATGATCTAGCTTCTGTCGTTGTTCCCAGCTGGTTATCCAAATATCCAAGAAGTTCGTGTTTCAAACATGGGGACCAGGATTCTGCACTCATACAGTGATTCAAGGAGTTGGTGAGTAAGTCCTGAGATGCTGAGGAGACAGCCACTAAGGCCAGGAGGCCTGTCACCAAGAAAATACGCATTTTATAAAATCCCTCCGGTAATGTCACGTGGTCACGGGTTTAATTTGTTATTATTTTTGCACAGATAATGATAATTTTTTTGATGGACACCAACAGGGACTGAAACTGAACGGGTGATACACAATCGGCGATCGAACTGCGACTGACAGAGGAGTGGCCCGCCCCTTTTATTTAATTTGCCCCCGCAAATCTATGTTATTCGGTCGCACATGATGAGAATTGGTGATCGAAGGAAAATTATATTGAAATTTCACTCGCGATAGCCGAGGCGGGTGCAAGAGGTAAGCCTCGATGCTTTGTCTGTCATGGCGGATATTGTACACCATGGCATGCGTACGGGAAACGGAACTTGTCCACGTTGGTATGTGCTTAGGCGTCACATGGTTTTGTATGCTAATTTCTGGTGTGAACACGCGACCGGCTTATTATCGGCATTGTTATCTCCTATGACGAATACCTATGAAAAATAGGCTTTCTTTATTTTATCATTTTATCATTTTATGACTTGTGGATGGGGATGCAAAAGAATTTGTCTATGGTGAGATTCTCTTATATATTTTATACCACCCAGAGTAAAAAAATTCCATTATAGGATCCCGTTAGAATTTCAAATATCGTCTCAGTATAGTGTCGGATATAATCAGTAGGGTGCCCAAAAAAAGTAATGCTCTGACAGCTATTGAATCAATAGTAGTCAAAATTGTCAAATTAACACTAAAGAAGGGTCACGTCAGACCATTAATTGTAATGAAATTACAAATCTTCGTATTCTAACATAATCTGCAAACAATTTTTTTTGTTTTTTAAATATATTCTAGGGATGAAAGAATTTTTTGAAAAATTGATAACTAAGCAAATTAATTTTCAGACCGTAAATGGCCTAGTGGAACTTTTAAACAATTTTTTAAAAATAAAATAAAATTTATGGCACTGTTTTTTTTTCACCAAAAATAACTTTTTTTTAAAAGTAAATTTCCATGAATAATTTTTTTGTTTAAGTTTAAATTATGCTTCCCGCCTCGTTCTCGGGATTACAATTGTAGTTTCGCTACATTTCGCTAGAGATTGCCACAAATTTCAGAACTAAAAAATAATTCGCTAGGGTGCCCCACTACGTCCATCTATTGAAACTTCATTCGTTTCTTTGTGTTAGCTGTCGCAACACGCAGTTAGCCAAGTTATATTTTATTTTTTGATTTTTCATGATTTTTAATCATGGGAAAACATCGAAAATATGGATATGACAGTGAAGATTTTCGTGTCTTGATGAAGGAAGTGAAAAGACTTAAAAAGAGAAGCGAGAAATCATAAGCGATCGTAGGATCAAGCGTTATAGAACCTGATAATTCTGGAGAAACAGGCGAACAGGCTGGCGCATGCGCAGAGGAAAATAAAGTGTTGGACGAAAAGAGGTTGGGTGTGCTTGGGAAAGATCCAGCAACCTCTGACACAGGAGAGGTTAAGTTGAACTCGGATTTAGTCTCAAGATGGGACTTTTGGCTCAGGAATGGTCTCCCAGCAGATAGCAAAGAGGAATTGCTTAAAAAATATCCTCGAAAGGGATATTTTCCTTTTGGATGCCCCGGAAGTGAATCCGGTCATGCTTTTGCCAATGGACGAGTCGTCTGTTAAGAGAGATGAGCATTTCCAAAACATGCAGCGACTGGCAGGTTCCGCTTTATCAGTTTTGGATCAGGGAATGAATATGTTGCTCTCGGAGGAAGGGCTTGATACTATAAAATTATAAAATTGCTCGAGTATTTGTCTGATAGCGGCAAATTAGTAACGCAACTTCACCATGCGAGACATTCAACAACTTCAACAGCATTTAAAAATGGCTTAGATTTAAATACCATTAGAAACACAGTGGGTTGGTCTCAGCATTCATCTGTATTTGCACGTTTTTATAACCGACCAATAGTTTCAGCAAGTGAAAGCTTTTGTAACGCCGTTTTTAAGAAATAATTCTTAATTTTTACTTCAACAAAGTTGTTTGCAAAAAAAAAAAATAAAATAAAACTTTTTTTGTTAATAATAAAAATTACGATCGAACTTCATACAGGTAAGTTTTTTTGATCGTATAAGTATAGACGTTGAGGAAGGATTTAAAAAAATGTTTAAAACACATTTCATTAATTATACTTTTAATTAATTACTTTCAAACTGCCATACAATTTTTATTTTTCTTCGTTATTTCATAATATCTTGTATAATATTGGAACCAAGATACTAGAAAAAAACGAAACCACAGAACAATAAGCCACATCAGTAGTGGTTTCTGCGTCAACGAAGTTACTTTCGACCTTCCTGTTTTTACATTCAGCACATTGTTAGATTCGGTGAAAGTATGCGCTTTGAAATTTAAGGTAGGTGTATTGAACACTTGTAATTCAAAATACACACTTTTCATTTTTAATTAAAAGTCCATTGTTTGGAAAAAAGATTTGAGTGGGAGAACTCCGTATTCAATTGGACTAAATTAAGCAAACATAAAATAAAAAAAAATTATTTAATATGAAAAAATAAAAGTGGTAGAAAACCAGTACAGATTTAAAGAAAGCATTCTTTAATTTATTACAATTACCTGTTATAATATTTTCACAGTCAAATTATGCTACGTAGAAAGATATCGACCTACGACCTCAAGTAAAAACATTTGTATAATGTATTTTTTTTAAATCTAAAAAAAATAAAGAAAATCCCCATCTTTTTATGCTGTTGTTACTAATCCGTTACTTTAATTGTAAGTCATAATTTTTAATAATAATAATTTAAATTCCAATTTAACAATAATATTTATTTTATAATAATTATTGAAGATATTTAGGTAAATGATGAAGTTAATTTTTTTCTTGTTTTTAATAATGTCGAGTGGGTTCATTTGGATTTAAGGACACACGGTAGTACCGGAAGTGACTTGAAAAATACTCGCAGTTCGAACTTCCATAGTCCGAGATTGTGTATAATGATGAATTAAAAAAAAAATTGTGTATATATCTCTAATTAAGTATTCTTCTTTATATTATATTAAAATTTTTGAAGTTTATTAAACAATCCGAACGAACTTTATGACTGACCTAGTACTTATTATACAATAAAGAAAAAGAGCAGAATAGGTAGAACATAATTTATTAAGATATTTTGCTTACATTGAAAATTATCGGTTCCTATCATTATCTAACATTTGGTAACAAATCCAGTATACGTCTGTCCAGTATTCTAATCAGTCTGTTTCGTCTGTCCATTCAAGTACAAGTCAAGTTTCTCTATCTTATATTTAATTATAGTTATACAGCTTCTGTAATTAAATAAATTGGAATATAAACCTTTAAAAATGGCTTAGCACTAAAAAACAGAATTATATTCAGTTTCAACAATAATTTATTAAATATAGCATACACACAGAAAAGAAGCTATTTTACAAAAGTCAAATGATCTAATACAGTCTTATTCTTGTGCGTATCCCGAGTACGCAAGGTTCTGAGCGAACTGTGAATTTACTGGTGCAGCATCATCCTGGAACGACCTGTACTGAGCAGCCTGATATTCCCAGGGTCCATGAGCAGCAATAGGAGCGGAATGGCCGTCGGCAGCAATTTTTTTGCAAAGCTGGAAAATAGCCAATCCCACCGAAACGACGAAACTAAAAAACGACAACTGAAGTGCGTTCCACGCTTTTAATCCAAGTACTCCAATTGCCAAGGGAATCAAGGTCATAGCCTTAAGCAAGACGAAAACGAGAATCGGGATGATGACTTTCTTCAACTTGGATTTACGTGCTTCTTCAACTGCTCGACCTTGTCCAAACTTCAAATCAAAGCTAAGCTCGTCTTCATCAATGTTTCTTGCGCTCACTTTCACTGATGATTCCAAGGGAAGTTTGAAGGTCACGTCGTGGGAAGCCAAGTAAGACCTCAAGTTATCGATGAAGGAAGCTTCACTGCGGGCAGACACCTCATCCACTGGGTACGAGTTGCGGGTGACTTCCACAGTTTCCGAAATCTGATAAGTATTTCAGTCAATTTAATATGATAGTTAAATTCAGTTTAATTTAGTAACGGAAAAATAGAAAGAATTGATGAAGAGACGAATGAGAGTTAAATAAGGATTTGAATGAATAATCAAATAAGCAGCAAAAATTACGAGACGTGACGCCTTCCCCGTGTGTTTCGAACATGGAAGTGTCAAGTCTCGTGATTATAATTAAGTAAATAATTAGGTGCCGAGGAATGTTAAAGTTGTAATAAAGAATAAGACAAACCTTGAAATTATCCTTGCGGAAGATTTGATCCAACAGGTTGAGGACTTTGAACTTCATGCAGGCGACTTCGTCGTTTTTCTGAGCACATTCAGCTTTGGTCTGGTCTACCATAGAATCCATGCTGGTGCCCTTCCAAAATTCGTTTTTGGCAGGCTGAGCTGCAGCCAGAGCCAAGAGGGAACACAACACAAAAAGCTTCATGGTGCTGGAAGCTTAAGGATGAAACCTTGATTTTTGGTGGGCAATTGTTCGAAGACAATGTCAAGAGCAGTGGCGGGTTAGCGACTGATGCCAATGGGTTGGGCAAGTGCCTATTTATACGAGGCCTATTGTTGAATTGAATTACCCTCGCCAAGTTCATTTTACTGCCCCTACTACTGGACGAATTTTCTTTTCGTTCAGTATGGTCTTCGATTATTGAGGCCTCGGCGCGAACATGTCGCGAATTAATAATGAGAGGGTGACCGAACTGTAGAACGATGGTGAGCTTATCGAAGAACGCGGATGAAAATTGCCTGCTCGAAATATTGAACTTTCTCTAGGATCATTTTTAGGGATGCTAGGACGAGTAAAGGAAATTTTATTTCGGATTTGTGACAGTTCTTCTGGATTGAGAAATTAATTAAATAAGTGGGTGGTTTGCAATTAAAGGAATAATAGTTTGAAGTTTGTTGCTGCTTCTTTTTTTTACTTTTGAACCTTTGTTACAAGAGCAAATGACTTCATATTTTTCAATTCTAACTTTTAATCTTAGATTTCCATCTTTAATTCAATTTAATGACAATAAAATTTTTTTTATACAAACTAAAAGTAGTTCGAATTGTTTACGGTATGGCATAACACTTTTTGGACTATGACAAATTTCGGTGATTTTTTCTTATTAGAAGATAACTTGAGAATAAAACTGAACGTTTTTTAAATTGAAACTGGATTGAAAGTGAAAGTAAAGATACAGTTTTACATATTTGAAATTCATATACTCATCATCGACTTCCGTTCTCATTGAATTACAATTACGACCTCTAATTTGTCATAGTAAATCGCGTCTGCTTCGATCCAATATTGAAATGATCTTTCACGACTAGTATTCTTTAAAGATATTTGAGAATCTAGCTGATATTTTTTGATGAACTTCAACAATGTTCGAACTGGATATAGAAAATGGAAAACTGTATTTAGGGTCTTCGGAAATTGGGCTGATGTTTCAGATGTCTCAGCAGACGATTTTTTTTTCTTTAAAGATTCTTACCTAAGAAAATTGTTTTAGTTAGAATCATTTGTTTATTGCGCAACAGAAAGCATGGGAAATGTATTTGCAAACAATATTTTTGACTGTTGAGATATCTTTGATAAAAAAAATTCCAATTCTTTGGTGATACTACATGAAAATAATAAATCCGGAGTCAGGGAAATAAAAGAAAAATGATTATTGGAATTTTTTCAGATTCCTTGTTTTTATTTATTCTCTCCAATACACAAAGAATATATTGATATTCATAAATAAAAATATTCTCACATCACGAGTCATTTAACTAAACGGAAATCGTCTCTCGAGACTACAGCCCGGGTAAGAAGGCTTGAATTGAATGGGATTAATAAATTTAATTCCCTTGAAAACCACTGCACGTTAAAAACTGCACGGAACTGTACTAAAGGGAATTAAAAAATTTTTAAATGCAAAAAAAAGCGGAAGAAAATACATATTACATATAAATAACATATAAATATATAAATTGAATATATATGTTATGTGAATAAAAAATTATAATAGTTTTAGTACAAGGTAATTATTATTCACCTATTAATTTGCCATTATTACAATTAATTATTACTACTTTATTATTCCCATTTGTGGATATGTTCCATTTATTAACTAATAACCATTCTGTTCAATCTTGCATCAATTATAAATTGATACATACAATTTACAATAAATAATTTTAAAAATGCATTAGTTTAATTAAATTTATATTCAGGATCCAGGGAAATAAAAAATTTTTTAAGTTATATTCCAAAGAAAAGGATTAAAAATAATTTTATATCGATATTTTCTAAAGGTTTTCGGGGGAATTAAATAAATTAAAAATATATGTTGAACTCGAAAAATCTTAATTTTTCAGTATTCAAGCCTTCTTACCGAAGCATTAGCATTGGCGCAAATTTTTTATTCAAAACGTGACTTCGACTTTCCATACACACGTATCACGTGCTGCGCCATTAGATCCGGATTCTGGGTTAATTTCATCCTTAGACCTAATTAACGGCACCTTCATCAGGAATTTTTAAAGAATTCAAGCTCTTTTAATTCCGTATGCAAGCTTCGTTTGTGCCGTGAAGACATGCGTTTTACCCCTCTCATGCCATTTCATTTGACTCAATTTCAGAGACAATGGCTCGCCAATAATTGGAATTTAAGGTCAGAGTTTGCATAAGCATTTAGATCAAGAATCTACTTCGATCTCGACAGTCAAAAAGTGCTTTTGAATCTGATCACGCTTCTTCCGGTCCACTTGAACTCAGGAGAGGCATGGCATATATTTTATTTCTAAAATTTGAAGTTGTAAATCTTAATATTTTTAATATCAAAATATAGATTTATTAAAAATAACTGTTCAGTATCAAACTTATAATACAATCCAGAACTTAAAATGGTTATTAAATTTATTATCTTTATTTAGAAGGATAGAAGAAACTGGATCTGATGAGTCATTTTAACTTTGGGACTTATAGAAAATATATATTTTTAACTTTTCTTTTAGAAATATCTATTTAAAATTGTTATCTTTGACATCTTCAATTTTACGAAAACCTTTTGCTTTTTTATCTTGGCTTAAATTAAATTAATCTCGAACTGATCTTCTGTATAAAGTGACAAAAGCTCTTAAATATAGTGATCAAATGAAGGATTGGATTATTGAATAAGACATTATTTTCATAGAAAATATCAGAGTTTTTATTGTACATAAATAGGATCTGGTAATATTACAAATAAATATTAAATACTGAAGATAGTCTTATTTCCTATAGGCTCGGTATGGTCCTTGTGCAGATGTATCCCAATGTGGGGAATGCTCAACAGGTGGGTGGCCATAGTGTACAACTTCATAAGCAACTTTGGGCTTGGTGAGTTTGAAAATGAGCATCGCACCACTTAGGACCAAAGATAAGAGCCCGAGAGTCAAAGCTTTCCATGTTTTCAGGGCAATTAGAGCCAGAGCCAGGGGTACCAACGCCGTGGCCTTGAATTTCAGACCTAGAAGGAAGGGAATCATGACCTTCTTGACGAAACCTCGACCTGTGCAAACATAAATAATAGTTTTGATTAACTAAATCGGTTAGTAACTTTAATATCGTCTCTTAGCTTTATCAGTCTTTCCAAACTCACAGAAATTTACAAAAAGAAATTTTATTCATAGATGTTATACTGAAATCAGGTGCAAAGAAATAGAATGCTGAAGAACTTGCTGAAGTGAATCGTA
Organism: Synergus laeviventris; assembly: GCA_032275145.1. Classification (NCBI taxonomy): domain Eukaryota; kingdom Metazoa; phylum Arthropoda; class Insecta; order Hymenoptera; family Cynipidae; genus Synergus; species Synergus laeviventris. The sequence continues at coordinate 6,335,361 of JAUESI010000007.1, read as the reverse complement.
GTCTGATTACTTGAAGAATTTAATTGACATACCCTGTCCATTTTCTGAGTCCGAAAGAGGAACACTGACTTCCCTCGGGACAGTATCCACCAAAGTTCTTGGGACAATGTTAGAACCAACAATAGCTTCTGGTAATTTAGCTTCTAGTTTGTGACTTGATAAATAGTTATCCAACTTTTCCAGCATCAGAGATCGCAGAAGCTCCTTCCTAGCGGGGTCCACAGAATCCTGGGAGGAGTAATATTCTTCGAAAGTATCTTCTGGAACATGCATGGATCTGACAATCGACAAGTCTTCAGTGATTGCAACTTTTTCTTCCTTCACTGCATGACTCAGGTACGAGAGCACTTTGGGCTTCACACATGATAGCATGGAGTCACTATCCGCGCATCTAAAATAAATATCAGATTGTTATTAAAAATAGGGTAGGATATGAATCCTTTTGTAATAATTGTAATTTTGGAACTGAGTTCTATCACTTGTTTTATTCCACTTGTTGTACTTGTTCACCACATTATGTTTTGGTAAACGATGAAATAGAAGGCACTATTTAAAAACCACGCTCACCTGTAGTAAATATTCTGCAGAACTTGAGCGGTGGTCCCGATGTCTTGGGCGTTCGCCAAGGAGACCAAAAGGGCCAAGGAAGCAATTATTAAAACCCTCATAGCGGTACCACCGATCGATCGATTTGCGAAGCTAAACACCGAATGCCCCCTCGTACAATAACGATCCGGTTTTATACTGAATGGAAGCTTCGAACGTTTTGTGAATTTTGATTAGGAACGTGCTACCGTCGAAAAGGAGAGAAGAAAGCACCTATATGTAGGGTGCGAGCGTTCTTTTGACAAGTAGTTCCGATTTGCGGAAGAATACATTAAAAACAATTAGGAATGTGATTCAATTAAACATAATTGACAGAATTTTAATTATTCCTATCCGAGACATGGTTTTTGAGTTTTCAAGGTCATAGGAGTATGTTCGCAATAAGTATACATTCGGAATTAAGAAGAACAAAAGAAAGACAAGTTTAAGAACCAGATGATAACTTTCTTCGAAATTTCACTTTTAGGAACCAAATTCGTTTAATTGGCTCCTATCCTACTTTTAATAGATAGATTCATAATATAACATAGGGGTTAATTTGAATTTTGATCATGTCCGATTTATTTTTGCCCTGAAATTAACCAATTTTTATTTCTGCAACTATTTAACCTAGATATTGAAAAAGAAAAAAGCTGTCTTTTTTCAAATTATAGTTTTTGATAATTGACCTTTACCCTTGCCTAGTTAAAGAATTAATTTTTATTTAGATATTAAGCACTGCTTTTTTGTATGAATTTATTATAATAACATTTTTGCTTCTTTTTAAAATCGATGTTAGATGTCAGATGGTAAAATGCTTTGCTGATATACGAGTAGTAACTCTGAATTCGGCTAGTCACACATTCGATGGTTCGAATTCTAATCCAGGAAAGTTGCACTTTTCTGCCAAGGTTGTTTCTTTGTCCTGATAAATAATAATACCTAAATTCAACAATAGATATCTAATTCTTTAAATAGATATAATTAATTATGCAGCTTAATTTAATAATTTTCAATTAAAGTTTACTTAATGATGTTACCATCTAAATAAGTGATTACAATTTTTGGGACATTTTAAATTTTAGTAGAACAGGCAAACTTCTAACATAAACCAGAAAAGTTCAACATTTTGGAATAGGCTATCTTTTCGAGAATATTATTGGAATGGGGGTTGTTCGGAGTTTGGGATGGCGAGACACTTCGTTTTTTTAAAATTACTCAATTTGTCAAAATTCTTCCAATAAAATTTAAATCTCTGTAATAGTATGAAATTTAAATAAATGATTGATTAGTTTTGAACCAAAATAGTTTTTATTTCAATAATAAAAGAACGTAATTAATTAAGAATATATTTTAAAATATTTTATTTTTATTTTTCAAATTTTGATACAAATTAATAACTAAATGCAGGAAATTATCATACAAAATGTTTTATTTAATTTATTCCATTTAATACAAAAGTACACATTGAACATTCAACAGAAGCATTATAATCAATAACATTCACAAAAAAAACCACCCAACATTTCCTTTACTTTAAAATTCATATCTTGCAGAATTATACAGATATTGGGTATGGCACCCGAATGCTTAAAAATAACTAGTCTAAAATAAATTATTACAATAAATAAATAATGTCATAAATTAATAAATAAATAAGGTTTTGTTCAACTCTCGAAAAGACAGATTTCTGGAAGTTCAACCTTTCATCCACTTCACATTTTTAACAATCTTTAAAAAACTAATTGTGAGAATATTGTAAAGTGAAATTTACAGCTTTGATTGTTTCAATCTAATATTTGAAACTCCCTGAACTACAACGATAATTCACACCTTAAATTACATTTACAACAAATGTACATTATTGATCACTTCACAACATTTTCATATTACAACAAACGTGACTAAGATCCATTTTCTCATCTGAAATCTATTTATAATCTGTAAGGAAATTCTCTTGACTTTTACAATATTTGCAAAAGAATCAGGAAACAGATATTAGATTAGTGACGATTAAAATTATACAATTAAGATTTGAGCGGTTTATAAACAATTCAAAAAATGCGTTTAATTTTTATTCGATCTTTTATGTAGAAAGAATTGAAAATCCTTATTCTGTGTTGATGAGACATGGATAAGTTCGCAAACAATCTCCACCGTCTTGTCCCAACCTCGCAGCAGTCAAGTAGCGATGAAATCTTTGACTGGAAACTGTGGCCGAATTTCCACGCTTCAGCTCTTGAGGATCCCTGGAAAAATCCAATTAGATCGTAAATTTCGACGATAAATTACAAAAAGTAAATCTAACATATTACACAAATTCAATGACTGAAGACTAAAGAAGTTCCTAAGAAAAGAATAATGTA
>JAUESI010000007.1:6301423-6326512 GCA_032275145.1 Synergus laeviventris | reverse complement strand
TTTTGAAATTTTTAAAATTACTATAAAATATTTTGAAAACCTTTATAACCTACTGAGAATTTTTTGAATCAATTGAAATATTTTTAAATTCTTTGAAATCGCCTAAAATCTTTTGCAATAACTAGAAATCCTTGGAAATTCCGTAAAGTCACTTAGAATGTTCCGAAATTCTTTAAAATCTACTAAAATCACTTGAAATCCCTTAAAATTTCTTAAAAATTCTTCAAATCACTTAAAAGCTCTCTCTCTGGCTTTTATGAAACTTGGCACACATCTCCCATGGATAAGTCAAGCATCTATGACCTGTAGATTACTCCAGAGTGAACTCCTCGAAGAGACCAGTTAACAGTGTGATTATGGAAGAAGACTAGTTGCGTGTATGAGTCAGTAGTAGGATCGAGATACCAGTCATCCTTGGCAATCAGGATTCTCAGAAAGTCTCCTCGTCTAGCTCTTTCACTGAATCGTGTGATGAGAACTTACAACATTCGCATGTCTGAGATCACAACATTGTCATTGAAGCTTCAGACGACAGTAAATACAGTTCATTGACGTCTATTATGTACAGTTTATGCGTCGTGAGTATCAATAATTAGAACATGTCCGCCTTCAGGTAGTAATCAACTTTTCTTGGAGTAAACGACTCCATTAATTTTTCATTCTTTTATTTTACCATACTGCTTTTAAAAAAGATAAAAGTTATTGGCTTCATTATGGTCGATTGAGTAGTTGAAAGTAAAGGCCTTTAATAGTTGTAGTGTTCAAAATTATTTAAATTCAACAAATTAACTGAGCAGTAAGAATATTGTTGAAATTTCAGCCACGTTTTATACAAATTGATGAAGGTTGAACTGGTAAAAAGTGGACAGGGTTTGTTTACTAAATACAAATTCGGAATAACTAGAACGTGTATGATAATTTTGTACAAAGTGTTTCATAAATATATGCATGTATAGTGTACAATGTTAGGAAAGAGGGACTACTTTCTTGAGATATGTGTATCAAGAAAAATTTTAACCACAACCTACAATTTTCTAGTGTGATATTCAGAGCGATTGTGAAACAAATTAAATTCATACTTTCTGCACACACCAAGTGTTTAATTTCAAAGATTAAAATTAATTTTTATGTTTTATTAAAAATTGTGTCAATTGTATGAAACTTCAGGTGACGATTGGAAAGTGTTTCACTGGTTTAACAAGATATACATTCATATAACAATGGTATTGACCTCTGATTTAGCTATTTTTAAACTCTCAAGATGTCAAAGTAATTTTGCTAATAAAATTTGCTATAAGCATTCGAAGCTCACTAGTGTGGAAAATCGATTCTTTACTTCAGTAATATTTATCTGCACATTGTATAATATATATGTATTTATTATTTGGTCTCACATCGATTCACTTGGAGAGACGTATGCTATGTAGTCTGATTCAATAAAATTGCAGCTTACATACGACTGTTAAGTAATTTTATTTGGTACTAAAGTGTAAATAAAAAATTAGCATTATCATACTTTTTTAACCTATTTATCGTAAAAATCTTTCTATTAAAAGTATTTTATTAGACTTTCAGATAAAATGGATTTATGAACTCACAAAGGACCCTAGATAGGTGTCCTCGAAAAACTAAGCGAAACGTATTTTTTCTTATGTGCCCAAAATGGTTTTTAGAGGGTAAAAACCACCCCCGAATAGTGTGGTACCAAAGACCTATTTAATTGTTTTATATATGGTATAATAACAGAATCTTTCAAAATCAATTGTCAATTTGATCAACAAACGGCCATGATTTTAAATTAAAAAATCTGGAAAAAATGTATATATTGCATTATAGTTTAGCAAAATACAAAATAAAGCAAGTTTCGCATGCAAAACAGAGGAGAAAAATGTCCTAATGAAGAGGGTTTTAATATGTAAATTTCTCAATTTAATCAAAAAATTAACTAGGGGTAAACACTTGTGAGAACAAAGAAAATCGGAGGGGGGTACTATACCTACGGTTCCTTGTCAGATTAAAATCCTAGACAAAGATTGAAGTCTAATTCTATAAAATAAAATAGCATTAATCTTTTTTTCATTGCAAAAGTTTTGGCTTCACTTCACTTTCTTCTACACCTCTTATTTCATTGCAATAGTTCTTGATCGCATAACATTGCGAGATACAAATTACAAAAGGTGAAAGTATAAAACTATAGAGACTATAAAAATGATTTAATTTAGCAGAAAAAAGCACAATCAATAGATTCTTATGCCTTAAAATCATTAGAATTCTCATCAAATTTCATGAAAGCCGTGTGTGTGAAAAATTCCACAAAATATTTTTAATTGATAAAAATCTCTTAATATCTCTTCAATATTGACTAGAAATATTTTGAAATCTTTTAAAATTCAATGAAATGTCTTAAAATTCTTAAAATCCCTTAAAATTAATTTCTAAAAAAACTTATTTAAAGAAATGTCTCGAAAATTCCACATACATTAATGTTTCACATGTGATTGGCGTTTGAATTACTTGAATTCAATAAATCTGACATAATTAAAAAATAAATCATTCGTCAATTAAAAATGAACTTAAATCTACGCAGCTTATTTTACTACACTGTGCGAATAAAGTTTGTTATGTGTGAATTAATTTAATAGCGACTTGCTAGCATCTTCAACCTATAAGAATCATTGATTGAATGCTTCCGTAGCTCATATCTTTCAAGTCGACGTTTTAGGATTCCCAATAAAGATAAAGTTTCCAGTTTTATTGTAAATCTCAAAATATCTGAAAATTAGATGTTAATGTACCTATTGCGAAATCACTGGGGCGGGCCAACCGGTCGAGGAACAGAAGAGCAGCTGAATTCCATTGACCTACAATAGGTAGGTTGGTAGGTAGGTAGGTTGTAGCGTGACCGGCTTACGTGTTAGGTCGAACCACTGCCGAAAAGCGATCTCACATCCGCGATACCACTCATTCGGATTCCAGAAGCCATTCAGCACATTTCCCGCCATTCACTATTCGATGAATGTAGCTAGCATTAGCAAAATAACTACATGACTTGTAATTTACAGGCTTCGATTGGTAATGTGGAAAATCGGGAAAAAATGCGTTGGGCCGATACGATGAAAAAAAGAATAAGGAAAAGTTGGAAGTAATTAAAAAAATTTATTCTGCATATACAAAAACGATTAATAACCATTTTTTGCTTTTATATCATTATCAAAATTTTATTTAATAAAGTTGGTTGGCCAGTCTAGTATGTTTTTCCCGAGCTACATATTTGGTTATATTGATCGTCCTCTTCTTGGAATTGTTTTAAATTGTTTTAAAACCATTATGGCCACATCTAAAAAGGATGAATAGGTGCGTAATTTCACTTTCTTCGTCAAAATTTTCGCAGTCAGTACTCGTAAAGCACAAAAGTTTTCATGAAAATTCTTGGAATATTCCAATATTCCAACATTTTCCGGAAGATGCTAATTTTGTAATTAATATAATAATTAAAATAAAACAGTTTCTGCTCAATATTCCCTGAAATTTTATAACACCATTTTCCATGACAATTTCTTACGAATATTTCCTGAAACTTCGTTAGGAATGTTCCTTGTTATTCGGACATTTACTACTTCCGGGCACCTCCCTGGAACATTCAAGGAAAAGTTCTGCTAAACCAAAAAGAACATAATCTACAAATTATAATGCTTTATTAATGTTATAAATCTTACACTTTTTAATTAATGAATTTATTATGTAAATAATATTAGGTTCCTGTATAGGATGATAGATTGTAGGTCCCTATAATACAATGGAAGTTTTCAGTAGGTCGGATAATTATAATACACTTCTCGCACATAGAATAACATTTATCCGAGAGTGAATTAATAATAATAACGGAGTCTTATTTATTTTTTTATTAAGCTAATTAATATCATTCATCATCTAACCGTTTCTTTTTGCATTATACCGTTCCTGATCAATCCTTCTTAATCGCAGGCTCAAGAAAGTGAACTGATTCTTTATTGATAGACAGGTACCTATTTCTGGAGTAGAATTCCATTTTACCTTGAATACGAAAACTTTCACCTGTTTTTCCTGTTGGGTCAAGTTCACGCCAGTATCGTGTATCGTGAACGCAGAACAGGAAGACCGGACCCAGATCGGTTAACGGTGAATGGACGTCGAAGTGGTCCTTCGAGCTATTCAAATGAAAACGGGCCAATGAAGGCAATGCAAAAATGTTTGCAAATGGATCTTAAGACTTAGGGTCAAAGTTTAGAGGTCGAAGTGTCTCTCAGACTGACAATAAATTATTTCTGACGGAACTATGGACCTTATGTATCTTCATTTGCCAGCAGAGAACATTTAAATTCAGAAAGCAGTTACTAGTCTCGACAAAGTGAGAAACAAGTTTTAAAATTAGTTAGTCTTTACTATCCTTCTAAAAATATCTCACCTTTTAGTGCATTATAAATTTTAAAGGTTTTGAAATGATTTCTCGCTATAAGAAGATTTGAAATAAAAAAACTCTCAACAATAAAAATCCTCCATAAAAAATAAAAATATGTGTCAGCCATGATAATGAATAACAACTTTATTTTCATTCTTGTAGCATTTAATGGCTTGTTAAACAACTTTCACCTTGAATTCTCTTTTATGTTTGTGTTAACGACAAAAAATCTTGTATATAATCAGAAGGGCTTTAATTGAAATTTCATTCTATCCCTTTTAATTTTACTTCTTATTTCTTTCTTATTTTTTAACAAGAATTAGTAAAAGATCTTTTTATTTCTTAATGAGTTACAGAAAGAGATCGAATATTTCACATGCCCATAAATGCATAAGAATCTACCTGCCGTTACTTGATTTAATCGAATTAGTTTGCGCATTAAAGGAGTCATGTCGCGTAAAATGCGTGCATGTGACGTGGGTATGTAGGTCAGCAAGATTCGCAGGTCATGTCAAAAAGACGATGGACATAAAAACATTAATAAATACCTGTATAAAAATCAATCAAATTGTGTCCAAAAACCTTTCCCCTTGAACGTTACTGGGAGCCATCACGTTCTTTAAGATTCATTGTCACTCACTAAAGGCGACGCGGAATATTATAAAAAAATTAATCTGTATAAAAAAATCAATCAGGATGTATATTGCATATCAAGAAACAGTTATTTCTTACAAATTTGTTTCTGTCATTACTTATTTGTAAAGAAACTCGTTGACACTTAGATAAAAGAATTGAAATTTCAAATTGTTGTTCATAATTTGAACTTGGTGAACATTATTTTATGTGATCTGCAGTCGATGCTATTTTATCCTCTGTAAACAAAAATACAAAATCAAGAGGCTTACCTTTCGAGACTTTCACTCTGCGGATATAAGACCTACCTATGGACAAAATGTGGAAAGAAGTCTGCTTTCCAAGTTGAGTTCTATTCCCGCAGATGGCAGAGTTCAAAACTACTTTTACTTTATTGAAAAATTTTATCATCGAATCTGGAGTTGAGTCCTTGATTGAAGAGTACTTCGGGAAATAAAAAACACCCGAATTTTAAAAATAAGCGTTGTTGATTTATTGGTAGCAGAAATCACATAAATAAACTTATTCTAAACGTAGATCAGAAAATCTAATTCTGCCAACACTATATATATATATATATAAATAAATAATTTAATAAATTAATTAAATATTCCTAAAATTATAAGTATAACTAAATATTTAAGTGTTTCCCGTCACTTTACGAGTGGTTAAAAAGTTCGGATACAAAATATTGCGAATTTTCGAAGGATCATAAATCTTCCAGTCCCTAACATAAACGGGTTGCAAGTTTTTAAAATTTAAAGTGTTATTTTGCATATTGTCATTATAAGTCTCACGATGATTTGATAGAGTCGAATTCTGATTGCCGTTATTTATCTGCTGATAGTTGTTTTCTGATGTTAAATTTTTAATTACAGGTGTGCTGGAATTGGAGTTGAGATACCAATCTGGCTGAGTGATATTTGCATTTATATTATAATCATGATTGGAAATTGCTTCTCCAATTAAAGGTTCTGGATTTGGTTGTTGAAGATTGTTGGCATTATAGTGGTTCCTGGCTGTGGCATAGTTATTGAAACTTCGACCCCATCCTCCGCCACCACCACCACCAGAATCGTATCCTCCACCACCACTTGCAGGAGGTGCACCATAACTACTTGGTGGTGGTGCTCCATAGCTGTCTACGGGGGCTGGACCACATCCGCCTCCTCCTCCACATCCACCACCACCACCACCACCACCACCAGATTTCGTGAGCAGAACTATTTCCTTCAATTGACCTGAAAATAAAACAAAAAATAGATTTTCATCATTTGCTTTCATTGTAAAAAAATTTTTGTTGTTAATTTGCCTCCAAATTTTGAAGACGTTAATTTCCGCACACTTTCTGGGATTTTTCTAAATATTTAACAGAGAAAATTTCCAAAACGCTCTTGGGGAATATTACTTCATATTTTGTGACTTTTCTCGACTTGAAGTGACAAGTGAGAAGGGGGACGATTAACAACTGCCAAGAAAAAGTCACGTGATTTATAGATGATGACTGGAAATTCAATTCTTTTGAACAGTTCCTAATATTTAGTAAGCATTTTTGAATTCACAAATAAATTTAAAGGATATTTCTTAATTTTTCCAATCCATCACCAAATAATTTAACAAACTCCCTAATAAATTGTAGATATTGTTTAATTTTAATTTTAGGAAATGTTCCCACAAATTTTTAGTAAATTTAAAGATATTTTAGGGAGATCCCTTGAAATTTTGGTGAAAATCATTTTCCCATACAAAAATGTGGAATAATCACTAAGAAATCGTAAGGAAATTTCCCAAAATTGTTTATAGTGTTAATTAAAAATAAAGTTATTTATATTATATAGACTATGGAATGCAAATATTGCTATGAAACATTTTTTTATACAAAATGTAACTCGGAATGGTTCCTAAGTTCTTAAGAACTCTTGAATTATAAATAAATAAATTCATATATCTCTCTACGTCAAAGTATCTTAGTAAAGTAGATAAGGATTTCTACTATCTCATCAAATGAGTTTTTAACAATTATATATTTTTAACAGATAATTTCGATAAGAGAATAATTCCGAAACGTTGAGTAGTCATTTTCTCTAGTTTTTCAGTACTAACTTTTGAAACTTCATTTTTAAATGATAAATTATGATTAATTAAGAAGTTTTAAAATTGGGGGACTAGATTTAATATTACTTACTTAGTGGTACTTACCACCTCCACCACCGCCGCCATATCCGCCCCCACCTCCGCCACCGCCGCCGCCCTTCAAACTCATCAATTTTTGTATTATCATAGCCTTAGACATCATAAGTGATGCTCCAGACATTAGCATTCCCTTCATTGCCATCATTCCAATCATTCCTATTAACAAATTTATAAAAATGACGTATCACTTGAGATTAAAAATTTAGGGAATAATTAGTGTTCTAAAAATTACCCATCATTTTCATCTTGAACATCATCATCATCATCATCATCATTTTTTTGCACTTTCCTCCTCCTTTGCCACCGCCTCCACCGCCTTTTTTACCACGTCCTTGAATCAATAAATTGTAAATTTTTTATTCATAGAAACTTATAAAATTGTTGAAGAAATTATTTTTATCAAACCTTCAGCCACTGGCGCATCATCGTACATGAGATTAATCTGATTATTCTTCCCGTTCCATTTAGGCAATGTAATCCTAAGCACAAAAGTATTAAAAAAATCGTCAATATTCCGGTCAATTTTCTCCTTCAATCCATCAACAATCAAATTCCGATCACTCGCCACCGGACTGGCTACTTTAGTCTTCACTAATTTGACAGCGTCTCCCAAAAGTGTAATTTCCTTCAAACGGGTAACGATCTCGAGAAATCTAGCAACTCTCTTTTGTACACAAGTGAGCGATAAGTCAAGTATACAACGACCAATTTCCCTCACAGGAAATTCGGGAAAGTGGTCATTCACATTTCCCTCAACTAGCGTATTATTCACTGCTGGAACGATTCTGACATCCACTCGAAAGCCATTTCTACGATAATCGAAAATCGGTTTTTCGGTTTGCTCGGAATCATCATAAGGCTCGATATCCGGTTCGTAATCTTTCAAGGGTTGAAGCGCATTTTCGTAAGTGTTGGCAAACGCTGCGTTCACCAACGAAAAACACAAAATTTGTAGAAGGATTGACATGTGTACTACCGAATTTAGAGTCACCATCGATTACGAGGTGAAGAGGAACCCGCACGAATAACCGACCGGTTCGAAGATGACTCTTGGAAGAGATCTTGTCGCAAATCATTTTATATCGCAGATTTATGCCATTTTAAGATTTTTGTGGCATCTTGGTCACGACTGTCATTACCGGATCCTAAATAAAACGGATAACGTAATGATTAGGTAGGACAAACTGAACATTGGCATTGGCGGGTTGTCCCTATTACGTTTATACTGATTTGAACTTTCCTTATGGTTGTATTGGTACTTTAATACTCTTATTAATTTGCAAATAGAATCTGTTGGTTTGAATGAGAAATGGGGTCTTGGTCTATTCCTCAGAGCCGGATTTGATCTGCTTGATATTTAATTCTATCATTTTGTCACATCTTAATTAACAAGAAACGTTTGTTACAAAAATTGATTCCTAAAAGTTCCTATTTTTATTTGTACGCTTATAGCTGAACAAAATTCTTAGTAGATTCGACTGCTTTTCAACTAAGTTGATAGCACTTTAGTTTTAACTACAGAAATAATGGTAATAATGGCTTGTTTAAATAAGAAATTAGTTGGATATACTAATTTCCAGTAGTTAGTAGCCAACTGTTTCTACATTGTGCAACATTTTGATTCACTTGTGGATAAAAATTGGACACCTTGGGATTTACTGTGTAATTGTTGTTCCTCAAGATTCATGAAAAAATCTTTTGTTAAAACGACGCCTTGGAGAATAAGTAGTCTATTAAAAGAATCCTTTGAAATAAAGTAATAGAAGACCTAGAGTTCGCTGTAAGTAAACTAGCCTAAAAATCTAATTTCGAAGAAAAAGATAATGTCATCTTTATGTAAATGGAACTCTTCCGGTAGTAAATTCCAGGACCTTTCACTCGCCCCAGATTTTACAATAGCCACTTGTTTTGATAACGCTTTTTTCATTTAAAATTTACTCATGCATGCCAATGGTTACTGAAAAAGCAGACCTACATTTCAAAGCTCTGTGTATAATTACCGAACTCTATAATTTCATTTACGAGTCGTATTCTAAGATCCACAAATTGCGCCACCTTTATCCATTGTTATTGCAGAAAAAAAAAACTTAAAAGAAAGAAAAGAAAGAAAGAAAGACAATGTTTTATGAAAAGAGTTTTATTTATAATAAATTTTACAATTCTAACATAAATACAAAAATATCCTACTCTCTTTAGAAACAATATTCCGAGTGTACAATCGCGGTACAAAGGAATTCGCAATAAATACTTAAACAACTACAATACAGTAAATGTTTGTAACGGTAGCGTTCTTAGAAAGATTGTGAAGAATGTTCGAAGGAACGATGGACAGAAATTAGACTCGTAGAAGATTAGCTATACAAGTGGAAACCTCAGAGTAATTAAAAAAGAACATAAAAAAAGCGAGAGAAACATTTGGAAAAGAGTAGAAAAGAATTGACAGGAAGAAGAAATGAAGCAAGTAAAAATGAGAATGTAAAAAAAGATGAAATAAATAGTGAAAGCTCTCTGTGAGATTTGATCGTGCCTCGATCTCCTTTCATTTGGTATGTCTAAACTCTTAAAATTAGTTCAATTTTATACTACAAAATTGATCTGCGATCACGTACGTTTCCGTATTTGCGTACAGCTTCCTGGACAGTATCTTGTGCTAAATCAAGAGACCTCCCGTATCCAGAATTACCATAGCCATGACCATGATGTTCTTCCGAACTGTGGGAATGTGTGGAAGAATAGACAGGCTTGCTGACAATTTCATATGTCGTCTTTTTCTCTCCACCACTTGTTAGGGATTTCAGTCCTATAATTGCTGAAAGCATCAGGGCCATCAGACCTGTCATCAAGGCCTTACCAGCCAGAAGAGCAAGTGCACCGAATCCTACTGCACCCAGAGTCCCTTTCATCATCATTAAAGCTGCCATTAATCCATTCATGCCTTTGCCGCTTTTCTTTCGAGCTGAAAGATAATTACAATCGGGATTACTCTTGAAGATGTTTAATTGCTGGTTAATTGCACTCCAATTTCAAAATTGATAAAGTTATTTTAAGTACAGAAGATAGGGGTAATTCTTATTCTTACCAGATTCTACATTTGTATCTCCAGTTAGTCCCAGTCGATTAAGTGCTTCGTCATTAAAGTTTCTGGCAGCTTCAAATGTTCTCGGATCGAAGAGCTTGATGGAGATTGCGTGGCTGTTAAGGTAACTACCCACTTTGTGAATTAAGTAGGCATCTAGTCGTTTGTCGGCGTCATGCGGAAAATCTCTTGCTAAATTAGCCATCACTTCTGATACTGGAATATCTGAGGTGCTGGCATCTTTAACAACTGAGACACCGGGTAGCAGACCTGCAAAAATTGAGATAAATTGTTAAATATATCTTAATTGTTACTTGAAAAAAATATATTCAGTATATTGTAGGAAAAATGGTGTTCCAATTTCCAATGGCAAGTAGAAACAACCGAAGATATTCAGACTCTCTAAGATTTTATTACATTCAATTTTGTCGATATAAAAAATAAAAAATGATTTCGTAAATAACATTAAAATACTGAAAATATACTGGAAGTATCTAACAAAAAATTACTTAATTACTTAATTACTTAATCACTTAATTTCAAAAGTTTTTTGGTCAAAGTAATTTTTTTTTTAATAGATTTTTAATTTTGTATAAATTTGTAGAAAGTACTACATACGTTTGATACAAAATTTGAACTCTATTGTAATACGTTTCCAAAATAAAGAAAAGTATTATAAAGTTTGTAATATTTTAATAAACTTATAAGTATTAATTTTTTAAGTTTATTAAGTGGAAGTCTCTGAGAGTATAAATTACAAATATATTCTTTTTATGGACAGATTTGATATCTTTAATACATTCTATCTAATTGAATGAAATAGAATTAAACTGCAATTAGATTTAATCCTAATCTATTTACGCACCAAAATCGTCCTGTAGAGAAAGCCGATCAAAAAATGAAACCACATCCAATTTGAGACATTTAGCACTGTAAGATTTCGCACAATCTTTTGTCAAAATCGTAGCCGAATTTTGCGGAGTATCTTCAATTGATTGGCTGACAGTTCCATGTTCGATTTCAGCACGGGCGAATGTGGAAATTATCGAAACGACAATAAAGGATATAAAAAAGTTGGACACTTGATAGGACTTCATTTTTGGTTAGTCGAACTTTAATTTTTGCCGATGAAATTCGAACGCTTCCCGTCGAAGGATAAGGGGTTGAAAAAAAGCTCCCTTCAACTTCGACGAGACAAACGGACAGGTCGCGTGATTTGTACTGAACGTGTCGATGGATACTTGCACTATATATAGGAAAGAACTACGGTCCTTTTTCCTTTTTGCCTTTCGACATTCATACATTCACCATAGTCGAGCAGAGCAGATCCACTGGGAGAGGTACTATTCTTTGTAACGTGCAGGTAGGGAGCGTCAAATAGAGCGGAGAATTCGAATCTCAGTCAAATTTACAAAAACCAGAGGTACCGACAATAAGAAAGGTGGTCAGTCGACTTTGCTTACAAGTCCAGGAAAATCAAACATCATTGTGAATTAGCTGATCTTTATTATACGATGCTTGTAAACGTTTCCTATCATTTCACTGGTGTTAATTAAAAGCGAACATGTTTTTCATCACTTCCAACCGAGGGAAAAAAATGTTTTTCTTTAAAAATGTTGGCATCGTAACATAGCTTGAGTTAAATAAACTCTAACGGAATATACTTAAAAACTAGTCCTGTTTTTGTTAGTACAATAAAAGCGATGAAATAGATTCCTGCAGGCGTTAAGTAGAAAATGACCAGCTGAGCCAGACACTCGTTGTTTGAAAAGAAGATTATTTTTTGAAGAAGAACAAAATATCTGTGAACACTAAAAACTACGAGGCTAGTCAGACAGTCGATTTTTGTTTAGAATTCCTTTTTATTGACGCTACTATAAATTTCAACATTATTTTTGTGTAGGGTCATATTTTTTATAAGAATTCGATGGTAATAAAAAATGAGAAGCAATTACAATAATTAAATTTTTGTAACATATAAAAATGTGCTTAATAATATATTTAAAAGTTAGATTCAGATAAATATGTGAATAAGTATGTTGGATCTGATAAATAAATGCCTATTGATTTTTTCAGTAGAACATCCCATACTGAGTCAGACAATCAACTTTTTTTTCATTGAAACTCGTCGATAAATTAAATAAAGTTGTTTCGTACACATTTTTTATATACACTTAATTTTTTCACATGAAAATAGTGAAAGCATTAAAGAAGAAAAGAATGGGATCGAAACCATGAAATTCTTGAAGTACAAAAATTGGTATCTAACCTAGTAACAATAGCTTTATATCCATTTCTACCAAGTAGCGAAATTTTCTGCGATGTGAGAGTGGTTCACGCCATAATAATAGTGGTAGCATACAATGCTATTAGACTGCTCCTATTATTCAGGCTGCAGGGAACTTTCATGAGAAACTATCAAATAATAGTTATTCGGAAATATTATATTATTACATTCTAGGATTAAAAAGAAATATCTCTGACAAAATTCAGCTCTTCAATATGACTTCCGAATTATTATTATTAATTATTAATGTGTCAACTTTCTACTGTGAAAAATTTATGCTAAATGTATCTGATAGGAATATCTGACGGGATAGAGGAAAGTGAAAAGTGACCAAGTTTTCATCTAGATTGAAAAATGAAAGTATTGGAAAAGTCGACTTGAAACGGTCGATTTAAACATAGTGAAATATAAATTAATGGTAAAAAATGTATATAGAAGTTTATGTACACAGTTAAAAAATAGTTGCCACAATTTTGTAAATATTTGCTAATAGAGCAGAAAAAGTACAAAAAAATAACTTTTCTTCATATAAGATTAGAGATCGAGGATCTGGACTCTTCATTATCCATAAGGCACGAATATTTTTTTACGTAACTCAATCTTTCAAGATCGTTTCTTCAGTGACTTCAAGTTCAGTGAAATTCGTCAGGCAGCTTCTATCCAATTTCTCGGACGAATGTTTTTATTGCAATTCACTTTAACTGTCGCACTTCTCAACGTCTCTCATCGCGAAATCACTTTCCTTTTCATCAGCATTCTTGGACTTAATGAGGAGAGACGCAGATCCAGTTGGTCGGGACTTAATTCTTTAAAAGAGCCGAACAATAAATTTCTGAAATTACTGTTGAACTGATAAGACAGGGACCTACTTTAAATCAGCCCACTTTAACGGAGGATCACATTTTCGTCCTCTACGCTCGAATGACGGTACATCCGATCCTTGTGTTGAGAAAGTACACAGACAATTTTCACGTGACTACTATGTATAACAGTTTATTGTTTCGATGATCATAAAGCATGGACATCTATTAAATTCATACATTAATGTTTATGATTCCGGATCATTTCCTGCGTTGAACATATATTGAATTTAAAATTGTATTTATGAAGAGAATCCGCCATGCAGAAAGTAGGGACTCAAAACCTATTCAGCGATTTTTCTTTATGCAAAAAAGTTCATACTTTATTTTTTGCACATATTTCAGTTTAACTATGGACATAAATCTTAAAAGAATCTTAGTCGATAATATCGGTATTCCGCATTTGTAATATACACGTTAAGGGAAACATGAATTTTAAACATTCAGTAATAATAATTTATGATTTGCATATATGTGTAAAAGCAGAAAATGCAGTAAGTATAACAACCACAAAATAATAAGAATGGTATCAACAAAATCTTTTCATATTGGGCTGAAGTACCAAACGTTTAACCTGACAAAAATAAAAAATTTATTTTTGTCTTTTTTTTTTTTTGAACTGATAGATATAATACAACGAAGATCAAAAACAATGTTTTAGAATATGAAAATCCTTTCATAAAATTGTGACCTTCCCTAATTAATAGGTATTATATCAAAGGGTGTTCGAAACTAGATTCAATTTTAATTGAATATATTTGAAATCCAAGTTTCCGCGGAGTATTTGTCAATTTTGGTAATGTTTGAAAAGTAATTAAAATAAAATAAAATTAGTTTCTAACATCCTTTGATAATACCTTTCGATTGTATTATATTTATTAGTTAAAAAAAAAAGTTTTACCATATTTTCGTCAGATTAGACATCTGATTGGAAACAAAGACTCTAAATTATTCGATTACATTTTTTCCATTTGGGCCTTTTTTTACAAAAATAAACAATTCGAGTTGAGAATTCTCTGTAGTATAATATAGACTCCTGTATGTAGACTGCACAAATTGCTTCTCAGCAGTGAGCTGTTCGAAATTGCCAGACTAGAGGCGCAGCGTATGATACGGCAGAGTTGCTACAAGCTTACCCCCTTTCTGAATACCACAACACTTGTATTTCATGTTATGCACCTTCTTTTAGTTTTTTTTTCATGTTGCCGCTGCACCTTTGTCGGATAATAATAACGATCTTCAGTGAATGCTATTATTCTTCAACGCGAGCACAATCTCGTGCATTTTTTCATGGATAGCATACTTACTTGAAGGCGGACGTAGCCAAGTCGAACAAAGCGAAATGAACCGATGAGTCACTTTTTAAAAATTTTACTGTGATTTGCAAGACATATTTAGTTCAAAGTCTTTTATAATAAATCCAGTAGCGTGACTACCATACCGCATAAACTGCATTGATATAAAAAATGCACAATATTGATTGTTTAAGTAGAGCATTCCCAGTTGAGTCAGACAATCGATTTTTGTGTAGAACAAAATTTTCTTGACACAAATATAAATTTCAGAATTATTTAGATATTGAAATGGATATAGAAATGTGATGGTAATTAACAAATTGAGAATTAAACTTAAAGTCAGATTAAAGTTAGATTTGAATACTATAGGATGACATAAAAAAAGTTCCCATTAATTATTTCAATAGAACATGTCGCGCTGAGTGAGTTGTGCGCTAACGAAATAAATCATAATTATCTCATTTATGTATTTTTAAAAATTGGTTTCTTCTGATTCGGTAAAAAATCCGTTTTTTCAAACATTTCATAACTTTTGTTTCGAAAGGTGTGCGAAATAAAATCTCCAACATTGAGCTATAAAATTTAAGAATCCATAAATTTAAATCTTATCTTATATTAATACAAATGTTAAAAAACATGTTTACAAAAACTTTGTAACAATTGATTACTATTACCAAGCAACATTGAAATGATAGAGCTGTTATGTCTGACGAAACCGTTTATTTCGATTACGTTTTCGGTAAACAGAAGATATCTAGATTTGTAAATAAGCCTAGATCTTAAAAGACTACTTATAATTCTCACATCCACTTCATCTTTTGTGTATAACCATCAGAAACACCATTACAGTATTTGTGGTTTTGACTTTAATCTATAATATGGGAGGAATAAAATATTTGAATTTTTTAATTCTTGGCGCCATTTTGTGTCATAGCATTGATGGGACTTCCTTAGAAAACAATATTCGTAAGTAAAACAAAGTACAAAAATATCTTACTTTGAAAAAAAAACTATGAAATGTGCTTACCGGAAAAAAAATCGATCATTGACGCATATATAATATTAGGGAACACTATCGGATAATTAATTCATGAAATATTTGCAGAGAATTCATCGGATTTTCACGTCCGTCAAAAACGCGTAATTAATTATGAACATGGTGGAAATAGTGCAGTGTCAATAAAAGACGTCCCCTACGTGGTAGGTTTACAAAAATTTGGTGTCATTGTTTGCGTTGGTAGTATACTGTCGCATCACGTCATCATAACCGCTGCTCATTGTGTTCCGGATATAGTATCGGTGTACAAAATTTCCTCAAGTTCAGCAAACGCTCATCTTGGCATAATTCACGATGTGCTATCAAAAATAATACATCATGAATATAATTCGGAAATAGTGTCCAATGATATTGCCTTGCTCAAAATTAATCCACGAATCGAATATAGTATACTTAGTCACTATATTCAATTGAACACACTACCTATATTGCATGGTACAGAAGGTGTTGTTAGTGGCTGGGGATCTCATGAAATGATAGGGTAAGTTGTCAATAATACATTAAATGGATAACGCATAATATTTTCAGGTCAAGGAGAATCATTTACTAAAAAATTCTCTTCTCGATTACAGAAGTGGATCGGAATGTTCTGACTATTTACGATCAATAAGTGTACCGATCCTAACCCGTGATGAATGTATGCGTATCTACCAGAGTCATCATATTATTCCTGAGAGATATATTTGCACTTTTCATGAAAGTGGACAAAGGATGTGTGCCATTAAAGATTCCGGTGCACCTTTAGTTGTTAACTTTCGTCTGGTTGGGGTTTTAAGTGGGCGAGGAATAATAAAAGAACGCCATACTCCTGATGTATTTGTGAACGTGAGTGCTCCCGAATACGTTTCTTGGATCAACTCAAACATTCATATCATTGAATCACAAATGACTGGAAACCAATATCACTACGACCTACACCATCTAACACATAAATTTGATAATCCGCACAACTTTCGAAGATCATAAAAATAGTTGCAATATGCATTTGAGTGCCTATACCATAAAACTCATTTAGTAATTTAACTAGCATTTCATTACTACCTTTTACCAACTTTATAAGTTAACTTTAGAGTGGCACAGAATTAGTACTTAAAGGAATGATTATGCAATTTTATAACAAGTGAATTAATATCTAGACGGAAATTATATGCTGCCTGAACATATTCACATTACTAATGAGAAGTGGTTATAACAGCAAATATAATTGGTCGACTGCGCACACTTTGCATTTTCATAACGAGTACTTTTTGTTCATTTAATGGAGTATAGCTACACATCTTGTTTGCCTAATAAGGCGAAAAGAACTAATTGTAAGTGATCATTCTTTTATATTGACACATAGGCAATGAGAAGTTTCCGGATAAATATTCTTCTATAGAGTATTATTAAGTTATAGATTTCACTATGTGAAAGTGAATTTACACTGAAAAATAAATCTTCTTTTCTAAATATAGTGTACCATATTTACGAACTCTCGCTGTTTAAATTACTAGAATTAAAGTCAATGATACGTAAAAGGATGCTGCTGATATTCCACTTTTTCCTTAAAACATAAGGAAGCTACAAGACTGTCATTTTATTAAACTTGTGTTGAAATATGTGTGTTTGCTTTCTGTATCAATAAAATAATTCCACTTTCAATTAATTTGTTCGTGATACTTTTTCCTGAAGGTATATCAGAAGATAAAATATATGTAGCATTTTAAAATGAAATATTTATACCGAAATTTTTGGTATCGCATAGTGAAACTTTATAGATAAAGCTTATTCATTTAGTGTATGGTATTAATATATAGAAATTATTAAGCGCAGTTATCATAATTCTTAATTTCTGACTCATCTGAAATAATTCATTTTTTTCTACTCTGGAAATATTTAGTAATAAGAGTACAGATAAGAAACAAATATCTTCTCTAGGAATTTGTTAGTTAGTGTGTCGAAACTAGTATAGTTTAATCAAAGAAATAAAAAGGTTTTAAATCAATGATAAGAATACATTATTTAAATCTTAATATTCTATAAATGTAAATCAATCATTTTTAAATTTCCTCTGATGATTATTTTTTGTGCTCAACGAGAAAAATTCAAGTTTCAAAAGTGAAATTAACAGTGAAAAACTCTTCAACTAAAAAAAAAGTGTTAAAGATGAGTATGAAATAGAGTTTGAAAATGTTATCTTGAGATTCGGAATATCTAAACAGTAGGAATTCTTGACAATTTTCTCATGAAAATCCATCATGCGTTCTCCATGAAGATGAAGTGGCTACTATTGTGCAAAGCTATATACCGAACGGTTAAACCTGTCCCCACTTATCGGCACCTGTAGATCTTGCCAGTCACAACCGATACCGTTAGACCGTTACTTTTCCTCCTACCACTCAGGCTTCGAAGTCTTGTTGGATGGTGGGAGGGAAGTCGAGAAAGAGCCAATAGTAACAATGACCAACACTCAGGCAATGACCTACTAACCTTCATCGGAAAGGACGAACGGTAGGAGAACGAAGGCCAATGGCAGTCGCGATGTCAGTACCCTCTCCTTTCGATACACTGACCTGGTTCCTACCTTTCCTACTACCATAATATCCCCTCCAACTCTAAGCCACCTGCTACCACTTCTCAACCAACTCGCTCCTTGTCCTTCCACCTTTCTTTCTTTCCTTCTTTCCTTCTTTCCTTCTATCCTCTTCCACCAATTCTTCCCTTCAATTCCCTCTACGTCCTTTTTCCATACGTGACCCTCTTTCTACGTCTTTCGCCGAATCCATTACCTACGACTGAACATGTGGGTCATCGGCCTTTGAGTCCGTTTCATATGTGAGATGTATAACTACTATTTTGAAGATCACGCTTCCCATGAATTTAAAAAGCTGATCGACATAAAGTTAATGCTATTCATTTAAGACTAGTCATTATCAATAAATACCATTATTAGGTACTTGGTACCATGACTAAAGATAATTTTTTTGACAGGAACATATTATTTTAAGGAACAGGGTTTTACTTTGAGAGAGAAGCCTAAAATTATAAATAAAAAGTTAGGCTCTTTTCACTGGACTGTAGAAAATCGAAATTAAGAATTTTGTAAACCTTTTGTGTCGACGCAACAAAAATTTTGTTTTGACAACCTTTTTTCATTTTTTCAAAATGATTCAAGAAAAAATGTGGTTAATTCAACAAAACGATTTTTTTGCTTCTATGGCAACCCAAACTCGTTAAAACCTACTTGGAAACGCTCAAATGGAAAGTCCTACCCCACCTGCCCACGTGGAAAGATTCTACGGAAAGTTTTCTACGGAAATTTCATGCAAATTAAACTAGAAATTCCATATGGACATTCTACTGGAATTTCCATATGCAAACAAACTCTCGACGTCAAATTCTCGCACCAGGTGTATAAACAACATCTTCCTCAGGCATCTTAAATCACCGAAGTCAAACGCTTGCAGCAGGACTGCGAACGTCATCTTCCTCTAGGAGTTATTGTTTCGGATGAAATTTAAGATCTTTAAATGAACTTTATAATTAAAACTGGAATTTTCTTCTGCACGAAGAAGTTGTTAGTACACCTAGTGCAAAAGTTTGATGTCGAGAGTTCTCAAAACGTAGTGTGAAGCCTCAGTTTCTCGTCGCTAGGTCGTTAAATTGTTAATTAATTTGACGTTAAAGTACATCTGAAACAAATGTTTTTGCAAACAATACTTTTAATTGTTAATGAGAAATCTTTGATGAAAAAAAAAATCGTCTGAGACTTCAGCCTAACTATAAAATATCCAAATTTTTTTAATGGAATCGTTTGGTGACGTTTGTTGGTAAACCTTAAAAATTGAAAACGAACTTAAAAATTCAGGTAGAGGGGGCGGTAACACTTTTTTTTGTAAATAAGAAATATACTGAGGGGAAAATTGAAAAAATCGATATCTTTTTCAATTTTTACGGGGAGCCAACCTCATGAGGGTCTGCAATGGCCGTGACGTGACCTTCCTACAACCTTAAAAACGTAAACAAGTTGCGCTACTTGGATCATATTAATATTGCACAAAATGTATTTTTCCGATTAGCAGTAAATAACAACTGTAATTAAAAAAGTGAATCATATTTTATTGAATGGGATAGTAGGAAATAAATAATTGCGAGAAAATGATGGTTTGAGGTTAACATAAATATAAGTCTCCCTTTTAAGGAATTTCCTGGTAAGGATACTGATCGACGGGATAATCAGGTGACCAGCCTCTGTATGGTTGGTTGATCTCTTCCTGTGATCTATGCCAGTGATCATGATGGATGTCATGTGGTTTCACAATTCCGTAACTGACCCTCGCAGATAGAGGAGGTGGTGGAGTGAGAAGTGCTTTGAGAGCAACCGCGCCCGATAACAAAAGGGCCATAAGCCCTGCTCCCAGACCTGTGATACCCACGAGTCCAATAACTGTGATTACAATTGGTAAAATGATAAGAGCCTTTAACTTCAGAGCGAGGAGAAGTGGTAGGATGATCTTCTTCACTTTTGTCCTTGCTGAAATACACAAACAAAAAAATTGAATTACAAATAAATAAATTTCTAAACTGAAAGAACATTCAGTAAGTAAGAAATCTCTGAGAAAAGCAGATAAAAAACTGCATGGTATTTAAAATAAAGGGTCGATTTCTTCACCTCTAGGCAAAGTAAATAAATTTCGGTAAAAAGTGAGACAATTGCCTTCAAAGGAAGCGGTTATTTCTTGTCGTTCCTCGCGGAGAAAGTGAAGATGCCAAAGAGTGATTATCTCTTTTTTTCTAGGTAGCTGCAAATTAGTATTCGTGTCAATGTCTGACGTACATCCGGGGCAAAGTTGTTCATAGTCTTCGTTTCTGAGGAAAGGCTTGATTTACGTGTGAGATTTTGGAAGTGTTTTTAGAGAGAAATAGTAGAAGAAGAAAGGTAAGGGATTGAGGAGAGGAGGGTGTGCTACATTAAAAAAAGTGTTAGGTTCGCGCATGTCCTCGAGCCTACTTTCTTCGAATGTCGGCATTCTCTTTCAAGGTCCCTTTCCCGATAATGCCTCGTGCCTCCGACGTCCCAGATACCAAAAATCCTCCATCATCCCTACCGAGGCGATGACCTGCTTCGAGAAATTTCGCCCTTCTCCTCCAGCCTCCGGCCAGATGACGGATCTAAGGAAGTAGGACAAGATTACGGCTTTTTGCTCCCGAAACTTTCGGTTTGTAAATACGAAACGATCGATCCCCTAAAAAGCGGGTGTCTCGCGACCCTGGATTGGTTGCAGGTGCTGGTGATTATTCTGGAGAATATTTGTAGATCATGTGGACAATAAAGTGTGTTTAAGGTCGATAAAAAGGACGTGTGTTTGAGTATAAGTTGAATTCTACAGGATTGAAGAAGTAAGTAGTGAAAAGTAGAATGAGAAAGTTTCGACCAATAGGGAAGTGGGATATTATTCGGCCTGGATTTGAGCCAATGGAATTCTTGATGGTAGACCTACTTGGTCTTGATTGGTGAGAAATTGGAAAGGTGCGATGGTATAAGAATATGCCACGCGGACATCGACTTCATTCCATGCTGAGGTATCGAGCAAAGTCAAGGATACTATGATCACCTTGGAACGTAAATCTCACCTTGGAGATCGAAGATATGCGATTCTGAACTTTAGAATAATGTATAGAGGAATATAAAGTCTTCTGATCTTTGATTCATACATTTTAAATTAATTATTATTAAAAACCAGTGAATAGTCTAAAAATTAAGGTTCGGTCAATCTTCTTCTAATAATCTTCCTATAAAAATCGATTCTTATTGATCTTGGAATATATAATATTTTAAATATAAGTTAGGGATTATTAAGATCCGCATCTAAATTATAAAGTACAATAGGGACCTTATTGTTGAAGTATTCGTTACTAAATTTTGACGAAGATCGCATTAAAATAAAATAATAATACAAAACTAGAATATTACGTATTTAATATGTTATAGTATAATTTAAAACTTACTTTTATTTTGAGCAACCAATTAATTTCGTAGTGTAATTTCCTCAACCATTACACAAAATCTTACGTATGCTACAAGATAATAACTGCAAGTAATGTATAGCCAAGAAATTAACCTTGGGTGCATTTATTAATCTAATTATCCGTAAATGGTAATGCTTAATTAGTTCGGGTTGATCAAATTCATAATTAGTTCACGTGTTCGATTCCGTCAGTAAAATATAGCTTTGCAATCCTTCGAGAGTGTAATTACCGTTCTACTAATTCATTTTACTGATACAAACGCATAATGTATGAACCAAATTTCTATGCCATTAGAGAATGCAATAAGACATCTACTTAATATACAACCATATTTCTAGTTAAATTAAAAAACTTATAATTATTCGGCTCCGCCGAATTTTTTGATGGTTGTCCTTACAAGTAGTTTCAGTCATTCAAGTCAGACAGAAAAAGAAGAAAACTTTGTCTCACTTTTGCAAATCTATACAATAATCCAGTTTTACTTGATTCGTTTTAATTACTACATATATATGTATACAGGAAGTATACTTAGTGGACAAATTGATAATTTTAAGTAGCATAAATTTTCATCGAAGCAACGAGCACTAGTGTTGTCAAAGAATAATAAGTTTGTTCGTCTACCTACAGTAACATGATCACTTCTTTGGCTTAAATTACATGCCTATCTTATAGAGGAATTTTACTACCCGAATTTTTAAAGAAATACTGTTTCCAATTAAATTTCCTAAATGAGAAGTTAGAAGCATGATTTATGAAATGTGCTTCTAGTTAGTAAGCTAACAGCAAACGATTCAATTAAATTTCATGTAATTTCATCCCTATAATCAAAGAGCTTTAAGATAACTTTCCTAATTTATACTGTTACAAAATTACATACCTTCGGAAGCACCGTGAGTGAGTCCTCGAAGTTCAAATTCCATGTTCTTCTCCCCAAGTGCTCTTCCGAAGAAATCCGCCGGCGATCCATCATTTGGAAGTCTAATTTGAATCTTCCTGCTTCTGAGAAATTCGTCAATCCTTCTCACTAGTGGATCTTTTTCAGCATTCACTTCTGCGGGTTTTTCCTCTTCTACCGATACTTTTTCAAGACTTATCATATTTCCGTAAATTCCAATAGACTCTTGTTGAATAAGATGATCCATCTCCTCCGTCAATTTCGATTCCATTTGTTCCAAACTGTTTGATTGATCTTGAGTTTTCGTCGGGTTGGCCATTACCATCGCCCCTAAGAATAAGGAAATAACCAGAGCTTTTCTTTCCATTTTTTATTTTTATTTTTCAAAAAAATATTAGTTTAATTTTAAAAAATATCACTAACTTCAAGTAGTATTTTATTATGACTAATCGACGCCCGATACCGACAAATGGCGAGCGAATTTTGACTGTTTAGCCCCCAGACAAATTTTCTTATATATTCACTTGACAAAAGTTATGGTGGGGTATTTGTGAACGATTTGGCAAGCTTTGTGTCGAGCATCAACGTCGGGAATTTTAATGCCTCCTATCGAACGCAATGCATTACAATCTGCTGTCTATGACGATTTTCCTTTTACCCGCATCACTTTCGACCTTTCAATATTAAAAAAAATATTATTCTGGTACAACATTTTTTCCGTATTTTACTACTGTGTAACCATATTCATTTATTCAATTAAATAATTTTCTGCCAGAAATTCATTCGGCAGAAGAACTTTTTAAAATGTTTTAGTTTTTCCAATTTAAATTTTCTAACTTAAAGAAACTATAAATTTAACAATTACGAAGAAACTATTAGTAATGGTTATGTATTAGACTGATTAACTTAGCAAGTATTTTAAATAGTAACTAAACTATGTTCATTTTAATGAGTTTAATTTCCATTAAAGAAATAAAAGCAAACATCCGGGTTGAAAAATTTCGTTATCACTCATTTTTGATTGATATGTATAAGATATCGTTTCTGTCTTTCAAGCGAGAATTAGTTTTCCGCAACCGTCGTGACACGGTATGGTATGCAAACCTTGTGGCCCGAATCTCGTATGAAAGAATGAGAGAGGGAAGTGGGCAATAACGGAATGAGTGCAATAAAGAAGGTGAAAGGGGCAAGAACGAAAAAAAAGAATGAAAAGCTGTTCGTGTAAGACAGTGGCAGAAGTAGTATGACCATATCCGATTTGAATCACATATGAGCTTCATTCAATTGAAGAAAATAATGCTGTTCTATTTCCTAAACATCTCACGTGCTTCTGAACATTTCTGACCGCCTTTCCATTTTTCATTTATCTTTTCATGAGGAGTCATTCTGCTTTTGAACATATTTATATATTTTTGCAATTTATATTATATGCGAAGCTAAGTTACCGCTGTTTCTTTTTTATAAAAATGCTACTTTAATGTTAAAAAATGGTAAAAAATGAAGCATTAAAGGTATTGCCCACGAATCAAGCCATTCTTTGATGTCTTTATATGAGTGGAGCTGCTGATTAGCCAGACCATGTGCCATTGACCGGAACAAGTAATAAATGGACGGCGCAATATCTTGTGAATATGGTACCCACGCGGAAAGATTCTACGGAAATTCCATATGGCAATTTCACTAGAAATACCATGTGGAAATTCTACTAGAATTTCCATACGCAAACATACAGTTTGACGACCTGACGAAAAAAACCCTCGCCAAGGTATAAGAACAACACATTCGAGAAATTAGGCTTCCTACTACGTTTTGAGAACTCTCGACATCAAACTTTTGCATCAGGTGTGGTAACAACTTCTTCGTGCAGAAAATTTCAGTTTTTACTATAAAGTTCTATTGTTTGTATTCATCGTGAAGGATTTTTTCGTCAGTTCGTCAAATGGTTTATTAATTGACCTTAAACTTTATCTGAAACCATAACTCCCTAACGAAGATATTGTCCGACGATGTTGATACACCTGGTGCGAGAATTTGACGTCGAGAGTTTGTTTACGTATGGACATTCCAGTAGAATGTCTATATGGAATTTCCGTAGAATACTTTCCTTAGATTATTTCACGTGGGCAGCTGGGTTAGGACTAGGGTTTGACAACCTGAGGTCTAGCGTTGTCATGCTGTAGAATCAACGTCCCTTGACTTCAAATCATAAGGAATCCAAGTTCCTTGTTTTTGAATCATTCCTAACGCATGCAATCGCTTGGATATGGCTTGGCAGGTAACTCCTAATGCTGAAGCAAGCTCTTCTTGCGTTTGGCACTGATCCTCATCGAACAACATCGCCAGCAT
>JAUESI010000007.1:6279508-6301323 GCA_032275145.1 Synergus laeviventris | reverse complement strand
AATCAGACATTTTTACACAAACAAAGGTATAATATATTAATATGACGCTAAAAGAAAATCACTAATGTATCAAAACGCTTTGTTTACCGTATTTCTAAGGATTGTTCATGACGTTTTGAATATGTCAAAGTCGACCATAGCTTACTGCTAGCAATCTATTGACAAGCAGCGGGAACTTAGTTGCGCACCTAATAAGTCTATAATCCATTTAAAGAGTACTCCTCGGCTTATTTCCTAAGAAGTTTCTTGTAAAATAGCCTATTGTATTATCAATGAAATAAATAAAATAAAAATAAAACTCAAAAATCTTCTCAAATAATTTATTTTATATATTATAGCAATAATTTAGGTATAAATTACAGAGGGAGGATGCTTATAAATACTAAAACTAGCAGTCGAGTCGTTCCGATTCATACCAAGCGGAGCTCGATTTCGGAACAATAAGAATATCTGTCTGATTTGAAATTCGAAATATGATTTTGAGTTAGTTAGTTTCGTTGGCGACTGGTGCCTGAGCGGCATAAGCCATGGAGTGTGCGTCAACTTCCGCATCATCGAAGCTTCTCCTGTAGTTGTAGCCCTGGGATGGAGCAGGTTGAGAATTCCATGCTTGGCTGGATTGCGCATCCCAAGTGGGTTGAGAGTTCTTTCCGAAGATGCTTCCTGCACTAATTCCACTACCACCAGAAAGTTTCTGGAAAAGCAGAACTCCGGCGAGAAGAAGGGCAATTTTGCTAACTACGACAGCCTTCAAGACAAGAAGACCCAATCCTCCAAGAAGAAGTGGCACTAAGGCAAAGATCTTAGCTCCAGCAATAGCCATCAAAGGGAACATCATTTTCTTCATCTTTCCACGTCCTGGAGAAAAGATATCTGGTTACCAAATCATTGAAGTTAGTATCTGTTTTGACTCGTGAATCACAATTATATTTATATTCTAATAGAAGGGTGGGGCTTATCAAGAACATTTTAATTGAACGACAGAAGCAAAAGCAGAAAGAAAGACTTAAGTTAGAAACTCTTCCTTTCTTTCATGTAGAAAGCACTGATTTATTGTTTTCAGTTTCTAAATCTTTGAGATGAGTACACTCATGATGTAGATTCAGTACCAGAGGCCAGGAAAGGATTATAGGATTGAAGGATGGAATGTTCGATAAGGAAGAGATGATTCAAATACTTTCACTGGGTATAAAATCTGTGAAAGGAAAGTTAATTGACCCCGATTTGGTCAAATGTTAAAAATAGGTAAGCGTGCAGAAGACACGTGGATAGGCTTTTGAAGAAAGTGAAAAGGCATCACCCTCGAGAAGGAGTTCAACCGGAACAGGTTCGATGGATAAGATACGATAAAGGCGGTGAAAGGCGCGGTCGAAGGCTTCTTTTCATGTGACGTATGTATCGTGGACGTCAATTCGCAGGATGCAATCGCCGGAGGAGTAGAAAAAGATTGTGTAATGGGTGTTGCCTCTTTCGGTTAAAAAAAACTCAGACTGTGAATGAACTGAAGAAAAAAGTCATAAATGAGGATGGTCTGGAGGAATAATACTGTTATGCGAATTAATTTCTCTTGTGATGTCATTTCATTCTGAAAGCGATATTAAGAATTCACGGTCAAGTGCTATTTTTATGTTTATTATGGAAGTTAAGGTTTCTTGTGCTTAAGCATCTGTCTCATTTGCTTTGTTTATCAAAAAGTAAGGGACGCATTTTTTTTTATTTCTCTGATAAATAAGTGTAATTACCTTCAACAAGAGCACGAGAAATTGATCCTTCGGGCATGGTGAATTTCAAAGAGTGAGTTTTGAAGAAGGTCATTGCAGATTCGAACAGCATTTGTGCCAATTTCATGGTTTTGTCGGTTGCATCGCGTGGAAGTTCATTCAACATTTCAGTTTCGGAAACGAGAGACTTTCCACTTCGTTCTACTGGAACTAAAATAAAAATATATTGTATATTAATGTATTATTAGAATTTCATGGTAACGGGTCTTATGAGCTTACATCATTCCCTCCTAAGCTGACGCCCTTCTTACTAATCTCATTAAAAATTCAAATTTATTCATTTCTCGATAGAAAACTGTATTGATTTCATGTGTGTCATGTTTTAAAGATCCAAACGTCTTTTCTGACTACAGACCGAGTGTAAACGAAAAGTCTATATTCTGCAAAGAATTTGTACAACAAAGTAAAAGTATTTAATTATACATTCAATCATCACTCGACTCTTTTCAGTTATTATGGAAATCTGAAGTTCAAAAGTCCCGCAATACGTAAACATCAATTTTTTCTTACATACGACCTAAAAAGAAGCTCGTAAAAATATGTGAGTGAAACGAAATGGAATTGGAATTGGAGAAGAAAACCGTAAGCTTCGAAGATTGATGTAATTTTAAAACATTTCTAATACAACAAGTTTGTATGTCTTTATCGATTCGTTGAATCATAAAGATGTTTCACAAAACTTTTAGCTGAGAATGTTAGACTACACCGCAAAAGAATGTGCTCATACTATAAATTAATGTGACTTATGACCAGGTATATCTGGAACTGTGTGTCCAATTCGTTTGTATTCTAAAGCCGTCTATAATTTTTATTCAATGTAAATGAATATGAATATGCTAAATGGAATTTTGACTTTCAAAAATGTTAGGATTGTCTGCTTGTCCTCAATCAACTGCAATTGGGATCCACGCCCATTGGATAAATACATAATGTATTCGTTAAGCTTTTAAGATTTATTCATATGTAAACCATAATTCAGAACTGATATTTTTGTATTATTACATCATTTTTTTTAATGTGGTAAATATAAAAATGACAATTGACTAGTGAAAGTCAAAATTGAACGGAAATTGATTTACAGTCTAGCTTTTATGATCGTAAAAATGATTTATTAACATAGAAGTAAACTTGGGATTTTTATGACTTATTTTAAAGAGTTCCCTATTAATGGTCAACAAAATGCTACAGGCTATCACAGACAAAACAGTCTAGTTTTTCTTGCAACTTTTTTTTAGTACACCTTCATATAAGTTCTTTTTTAGACTTAATGCTGGATTTAAGCCAATCTTTAGCCTTAAAACAAGATCATAAGAAATTGAAGGTCTTGTTGTAAAGCTAAAAATAGGTTTATATCAAGCTGTAAAAAAAATCTGCAATAAAAACTAAACTTTTTTTTCTATGATGAATCAAACTTTCTGCTGGAACTAGAATTAAGAATAAAAAGTCTTGTGTAAATTGCACAGATGCGATTTTTAAAAATTGAAGTTTAACACTCAAAATTGATTGTAAAGTCTCACGATTATTAGCTAATTATTCCAATGCCTTTCGCTATAATCACTGTTCACTCCTCAAAAATCCTCAAAAATCCTCAAGACTCCACAAATCCTCAAAAAGTCTCACCATCAGCTTCTTTGACGAAGGTAATTCCATCAATGATTTGGATGTCGTTGGACCTTGCAGCCCTCGAAAGTGAATTTGCAGCCTTGATAGCAAAGCAACTGAGGATGTCCTCATCCTGTTGCAGGCAATCCAAATCCTTAACACCCTGAACACGGCCAGCTTCCGGCGTCGGAATGGCAGCGGCCACCGCGATTACGAGTCCAATAATAAAAAACTTGTACATCTTGTACTTTTAATTTTAAAATGACACACCGGGACTAACTGACACACCAAGATTGTCCGGAAAATTTCGGAGCTATGTGACCTGGCCATGGATGGGGCTTCAATCTTTATAGGTGTTCCTGGGATCCTGAGGCCCCCACCATTTTACACATGTGACAAACACACACATACACACACACGTAAACGCTCACGCATCATTGGTACACTCATCTCCACGCATCTACTCAGCCTAAGACACCTCCCCAGATAACTTTCTTCGATAATTTTTTAAACAAATGATCTAGCGTCGCGTTTCGATTGGGCGGTTCCTTTCTGTTCCTTCTTGACTCGCTAGTCAAGATTAGGATGGTCCGAGGTCTAGTATTCGGGTCACAAGGGGAAGGTATTCTTCCAATCCTATAAGGAATTTAGTTAGACACGCCAGTAAACCGAAGTCACTGGTTCCTAAATCAGATTCTTGTTAGATGGTTCAAATTTAAATTGTGTATTTTATTGAAAATTCTATGGAAAAAATTACTGAACAACTTCAAATCCTATAAATTTATTTATATTGAGGATCCTTTTGCTCTCTACCACTCTAATCTTCAGACTATGTTAAAAATAGATATAACCAAAAACTCTAATGTTTTAAAATTTTCCAAGTCGGACTCTTAAATGTGACCTAAAATTATTAACCAGGTCTAATGCAGCGCGAGTAAAAGATTAATAACTAAAATATCAGATCTGATTCAACAGATCTGATAGAAAAGATTCTGATACAACACTCCTATACTTGAAGAAAGTTATAACGAATGTGATTGACGTGATCTGTGTTTAAAAAATCTGATAAGGTGCACTTCTTTCTCAATCTATCAGATTTGATTTTTGAAAAAGATCTAATAGTTATCATTCAAAAGAAAATAATGACTAGGGTGAAGACAAACACACCTTTAAAAATTTGAAGACAATATATGTAGAAGGAAGCCACTTTATGTGAGAGACAATTTATCTAATCTTATGTCCTATATTCTCTCTCTCTCTCTCTCTCTCTATATATATATATATATGCGTACGCACAACACATACTGATCTTTCATTAACCGCAAACATCGAGTTTATTTTAAAGCTCTCAGGTAATACCGCAAAGTAATTAAGATAAGTCTTAATGTTTCTCTTCGTGTAAAGCTATCTTTCTAACTCATTTGCTCCAAGGCATTGAGCCTAGACAAATAAACCTTGGTAATGACCCAAGAAAAACCGCATCACATTTTCTTTCACAACATAAGTTCCTAACACGAGTTCCTTTAAAAAAGTCTCACGTAGCCAACTTTTTTCTTTCATTGCTGATTAGTCACGAGAGGAAGTGTCTTCCACTTGTCACAATAGTTACATATAGGATGAGTAAATCTTAAGCAATTAAGTGAAGATGGATCTGGACCATTGAACAGAGTTTCTTGCGGATGCGTTTACGTTATGCATATATGAGGCGAGGAATATAATAGAAGTTTATACTAACGCATTTTAAAGATAAGGCCGCACCTGTTGCGGTTAACTCTCGACAATAATTTCCATAGACTACTGACAGAACAGGTACACAAGATTGCCATAAGCTCTGGAAAGCTTCCGGTTTTATATGCTTCTAAAAAATTATGTCTTCTGATTGGTTGTTGAACCTTGATACAAATGTAGATTCCTAAATTAGTTGTTTTGTTAAACAAATACTTGCATACGGTTGGATGCACCAGACAAGATTACCTTGACCTAGCGAGGACAACCGGTAAGTTGTGAACCTAAAGATTACATGTCAGACTGGTTTTCTTATATAATCAAGCACGCCTTTCTTACCTTCCTTCTTATCCTAATCAGCCAGAAGCAGTCTAGATTCGGAATTAATGCAGTCTATTTTTTTTCCATTCTCATTTTTTTTGGTTTGGGAAGTTCGGTTTTTATAGCCGGAGCTAATCAGTTTCTTGGATCCCATTTCAGTTTACATAGAATAGAACCACTATTTTCATCCCTATTTTCAAGCTAGAAAGTTTCCGTTCATTTACGGTTCAAGAATTTGGATGACCTTTTATTGAAATCCTATCAAATGATTCGTACCATTATTAAAATGTAACCCATAACTTAAGGTTCGAGCATGCCTTCTAAAATCTAAATGGAAGCGTAGGCGTTCATCGAGAACAAAGAAGTCATGATGATGGCCACCGATTTGGGGATCAATTAACTGTTTGTGGTGCGTCATCTTCAGAATAAAAGCTTTTCTTATTCGTTTTCTCGATCATCCAAAGAAATATCTAAATTATCCTAATTCTCACGTCTACATATCACCTATACTTTGTTTCCAGAAATTTATTTCTATTAGGCTCAGGATAAGTCATTGAGGTCAGATTTGAAGTGATATGCGCACCTTTAACCGAGTGAAACCTTATTTTACGTGCACTTGTGTGTGTAACCGTGATGCTCCATTGTGCTCCATTGACGGATCTGTTTAAATATTTAACAGCGCCTCTTTAATTTGACATCCACTTAACGGTATCCTCTCTTTGGCGATGAAGGAAAAGGTTTCTGCCATTGTTTTTTTATTCCGTTTTCTTTTGTTGCAATTAAGAGACCCTCTAATATTCGGAATTCACTTCCGATTTTGAACATGACCCCCATCACTGGTATCCGGTTTCATTCGCAATCTTCCGACGTGACGAATCAGAGACCATTTATTGGTATGTCAGTTTTAAGTACGTCCTGGTTGAATACGCGGAGACTTAGAAAATGGAAAGTGCCCCGAAAACTTTATGCTTATTTACAGAGAGAGAAAACGAGAATGCACGCACCTTCTCGAAAACTGGCGCGTGTTAATCGGAGAAAATTTCTATGGTTATTTCAAAAGACAGTTGTTTCTATTGATTGTTCATAAAGAGTTTACATGAGTTTGGACATAATAAAAATATAGGATTTTCTTAAATACGGTTAGATTAATTAAAAGATTATTGTATATGTAATTATGTATACCTACTGTACCATATATAAAGGAAAAAAAAGTTACATTTATTTTTTCCGAAAAATGATGAATCTACATAAAGTAGTAAGGTTTATTGCCGATTTTCAGAAAAAAATTACAGAAAGTTGTACATTCTTGTAACCTGGTAACCGAGATTTTTCTGACACCTTGTGATTTTACTACTCATGTGTTAAAATCAGTGAAGTGAATAGTAAAACATTTCTTAGAAAGGTGTCATAAATATCTTATACATATTTAAACTAAGTCATTTTTAATTCGCAAATTTTGTTAAAAAACTAGATGATAATTACGAGAGAAGGATAGTAAGGAAATTAAGAAGCTTAATAAAGTAAATATTTTTTATTAGATTCATATAAATAATAAACTATGATTAAATTAATTCTATTGTCGTTGAATAAATACTTACAAACTAATAATTTATGATATCGTAGAATACGTTCCAACTCCGTCACGCTGAAATTATATGTACAATAATTTGACATGCGTTCTTCAAATCTTGGTATGTAATAAAGAGAGAGATGCTCAATAAAGACTTTTTTCTGACGTATTAGGAAGTGATAATGACTCTGACGTCAATCTTGTTAGTACATGAATAAAAGTTATGAAGTATTTAATAAAGCGAAACCGGAATGCGGTGAACGATTTTTATTTCTCAGAGTATGTTATCTCGGAGAAGTTAAACTTTCTCTCATCCCGGACGCGTATCTTACGTAAGTCCGCATCGCAAACGCGTCAATGAAATTCTCTCATCTTGACGTAGATTCAAGTTCATTGATAAATCGTCACTAAATCAAGTCAATCGCAAATAAAAGTTTATTTTCATCTGCTTTCTTCTGTTTGAAGTTCATTTAGTTCATCTGGTATTATTCAAGCGAAAGTATCAGTTCTCAGAAAGAGTATTTCTAGAATTAGAATTTGCTGTTTGGCTTTGGAAATCATTTTGTTTGGTTTTTCCGTTTTTTCATCTACGGATGCAATTTTAGAGTAGGAAAAAAAACATTTTTTAAATTTAAATAAAAAAATCAGATGAAACAATTTAGACAAAAGGTTCATACTTATTGGAAAAAATTGTGATTAAAATTTTCCTTTGCGGAGAAAGGCAAAACTTGTGAAATTAAAAAAAAAAATCTTTTGTTGGTTGGCAAACTCATATTTTTTTCAAAAGAGTTATTTTTTTGCAAACCTTGTTGATTACGGAGGTTTTCGATTTAAACTCTAAAACGCCATTAGTTATTGCTTCTATTTTTAGACCATTATAAATTAATAAATTAAAGACTTTACATTTTTTGGAAAATCCATTTTCTAGACATATAATATGGCAAGGAAAAAGGAAAAAAATAAAAAACTGATTGAGAGTATGCAAAAGCAGTATAGACTAATTTTACTTCCTTCGACGACGTTCTCTGTAATATTTATAGGGATCTTCATCTTCCAATTTGTCTGGGATATCTCCAATGTCTTTCCGTCTGTATTTGCTGAGAGGTAGTTGAACAACGTCCGTGTCACTGCGATACTGACTATGAGAATATTGTCCATTTTGTGCTACTGATCTCAGACCAACAATTGCAGCTAATATGAGACTCATCAGACTTAAAACAACGGCTTTACCACTCATAACTGCCAATGCTTTGAGAGCAATTGGAAGAAGAATGGATTTTATGAGCAGAAATCCAATCAGAAGTGGTAAAATATATTTGTTCAGTTTCATTTTCTTCTTCTTACGGCCTGTAAAAGAATTTTTTGACTTTAAATATATTTCTGAACAACACTTATTATTGTTAAGATGGAAATAAATATTCAGAAACATTTTATTTTATCGCTTGATCTATATCAGATCTCATGACGCATAATAGAAATCTAGGGCATAAATATGAGATGACAATTCAATAAAACGAATCTGCTTATTTCTGTTTCGTTCCGCCCTCTCACTTAAACTGCAAAATCACTTAGAAAAAAATATGTAGAAACTATAATAACAGTTTAAGATACAGATTTAAATACAAAGATGTTCGAGTACTATATGAATATTTTATTATTTTTAATTTTTATTTTGGTAATTATAGTGCAATACATATTTGATGAAATACGACCTGGAATGTCTTAGAAATAAGCACATAGTTCATTATGATAATAAATCCAACAAAATTCTTGCCTAAGAATGTCTCTAATCGTAAGTACGTACTACACTACTACACACTTATTTATGCTGACATGAGCAGTGAATCTATTGAATTCCAAATTCCGCAATTCAAGATCATAAAGAATGTTAGGTCTTAGGCATTCCACATTCCAAAAGAAATGTCTTAAATAGGTTATCGCGAATAAAAACCGGTTCTATTAAAACCAAACTCGACTTCAACCATCCCCATTATTTACCTTCAACGGCATCAGTGGGCTGATCATTAGGAATCAAAGAATCGATGATATTGAAAATGCTATCGCTAACCCAATCCAAGGCAGTTTTTGTTGAATAAGTATACTTAATAACATTTCCATGTTTATTAGGCGAAACATCTTCCGCATGAATAAAAATTGGTATCGAAAGCACTACACACAGGCTATAGGCAAGAATCATTTTCCACTCATTGGGAGGAACCTCTTCTTATAATCCAATCTCCGATAGCGAGATTTTTGACTTGCACTACTCTAAACCTTAAATTTCACAGATCTGATAATACTGTGCAGCGATGCGTTCACGAACTTAATGTCAACTGACTTGGTTTCATGGCCAAGCTATTAGTTTATATAGAACATCCGTGAAAACCATCGGAGAGAAGAAACCCTCCTATCTAACACGGTACTGACGCGTGACGAAAGATCCCTCTTGTCCAATCCCGTTTTTCTTATGGAACTATGCAATCATTGGTTGAACAGTTCAGAATTCACGCGAGATGATTCGCGTAATGAATTTCAGTTGCAGGATGAACTACGTCCACTTCGTTGTCCCCGTCGTGGGAGACTGCAGCAGACATTTCTTAAATTAGTTTCACAGTTGATTAAATTCATTGGTACGGTTGGCAGTTTGATCATCATTTTTGATCTGTTTACGGGAGTCACTCTGCCGAGAAATAATTAGGTATAAAATGTAAATACATTAGGACCTGGGTATAATAACATCATGCCTTTCAGACCGTAGAAGTTTGTCAAGGAAGAATTGCGAAAATGTGGGAAGCGAAATATTGATCGGTAAGGTGGATAAGATTGATTAAGTTTTATGTCATTCTGATAATTCTTCAATTTCATCTGATGATATTTTGCAATATTTTCAAATATCAAAAGAATTTTACTAATTTTTCAAACTTGAATCTGAATTCATGTCGGAACATCCTCACTCCTTTAATCTGTACGTCAAACCCAAATATGAACTTCAATTCATATCCCTAGCGGAACAAAAGAAAAGGTTTTGGAAAGAAAACGCTTTTTGTTTAATAAATTATATACATTGTCTAAAAATAGCTTTACAATATTATATATTTAAGTTATTTGAGGGACGTTTGGGAAAAAAATCGGAAATTTTCGGCACAATTCGGAAAGAAATCGAAAGCAAAGTTCACATAGAATTCGGAAAGCCTTTTTCTTTCGGAAACCTTTCCTTTCTTTTCGGTTTGCGAAACAAGCGCGACTTGCAAATAATCAACGAGTCGAAACCACAAGATTTTCACACCTGATTTTGTTCTTAATTCCGGCTGATTATATTACGATCGCACGACAATGTCGTAACCAGTCTCTCGGTCACTGGCCTTGTTTGCAGAGGCTTCCGCCTATAAAAAAGCCTTCTCAAGAAGAAAAAAAATCTTGATAAAGAAGCTCAGCTAAAGAATGACATTGAACAAATTTCTTTCCGCCTGATTTTACAGTTTCTATAATTGATTATCAGATTTAAACCAGATTTTCCCAGAACTCGTGTGCCTCGTTCCGATCTTCTACTAACGAGGAAAACGTGTTGAAATTCTTCATTCTTTATGCCGCTACTTTATACTTTAGAGAGAAAAGACTATTCATTGAAAGAACCTTTATTTACTCGTCACATCCATTCAATAGCTCTAACCCCCTTTCTTCAGAGCAATTAAAATAACTACTTTTCATGGCATGCATTCAAAGATTGAGTACACTAGCTCATATTCATGTCTTCCCTAGTTACAATTAGACAAAGAGATAATCTACTACCCATATGTGGACCTGCAGAAAGCCTTAATGCAAGGTGCATAATAGCATAATACGATGCTAATTTTGATGCAATTTTCTATCTTCACTTTTACTTTGTAGAACTTGCATAACTTAGAACACAATGGTGTTAGGTTAATAGAACAATTTAGACATAAGAAATGACTTATAAAGTGAATAAATTATTAATTAAACCATCCCAGTTACTAGCTACTTAAAAATTATACTAAGGCTTAGCAACATTCTAGATTCCAAGAACGAGGCTCATTCGTTATAGAACTACAGCCATAAATGACAGTGAATAGAATCTTATTAGAAAATTAACATTTTTATGATTATCAAGCGCTTGACTGGTTAACGCCGAAACAAAGAAAACGGTAATCCGAAAGAAAACCGTAATGATGAGACATTGGTTTAACAGGCGTGACGAGGTGACTATTTCAGAGCCCGTAATTTTTTTGCATTTCTTCTTGCTCCTTTTATAATTATCTAGGAATCTAAATTTATGAAGGTAACAGTGACATCTTCGCATGTTTTTCATTCTATACACATGTCTTATGATGATAATAAAATTGCTTCTCTAACCGGATTATACCCACTCAGTTTACAGAAGAGAGACTCATCTAATCGTCTTCAATTACCCAGAAGCATAATCAAATGATTACTTCGTTATATTCCTAGGTTTAAAAAGAAATGTTAATTAAATTTTCAATGACGTGCTTGACTCTTGTGCTTGACACTTTCGCTTTATCTTAGGACCGGTTTGAGGGCAGAGGTTGCAATAGGCCATAAAACAAATAACTTTTCCTCGTCTGTATCCACTTTCCAAGTTTGGAGACGTGCGGGAACTTCAAACTTACTTTTTAAGGAGCGAGCTGCTTCAGATGGGCATACTAATATTTTCAAATATTTGTATAATTTCCTAATAATAGAAAAAGTCATATGATAAAAAGAAATATTAATCTATTGAAGAATTTAGGAGGATAACAGTTTTTGAAGAAATTTTTCATGTTGATTGAAAAATATTTATTTTCATAGATGATAATTTGCATTATTAAGCTTGAATTATTGCAGGATAGTTAGATATTTATATCTTCGATTAGAGAGTATCACTCTTAAGTTTTCAAGTCGAGGATGCATCATTCTTCCGCTTCTTTCGAATTCAAGTATGCGACAACCTTCAACAATTCATAGTGTTATGTAAATGATATACGACAACCATAAATCAAGATCGAGAGACGTTAGGGAAAAATAACAGTCTACGAAAGTTGCCTGCAACATTCACATAGAAATTGATTGAGTATTATAACCCACTGGTACCGTAAATGTCTCCGGAACATGATAATCCTAAATATATTTCGAGTTTCTTTATTGAATTTTTAAATTCTCATTAATATATTTTGAATATTTATAATTACAAACACGTAATAATTATAATTTTAAAACTTATGAAAAATAGTAAAATGCAATGTCTTCTAGTTGTTAAGTTGTTGAGAATTTATATAAAGAATTATTCTTTATACAAATGAACGACGCACCTCTATATAGTATGCCCAGTTAGGTCCTCGTAGGTGCCTACTTAATTTGCTCCTTTATGATTTGCCACAAAAAATTATAAGTCCAATCATCAAGTTGAAAATAAACCAAAAAATTACTTTCAAAGAGAAGATTATATTATTGTTTAAAATTTCGGTTCATTAGCAAATGCAAAATGACCTGTTTGACTACTTTTTATAAAACTGATAATGACTCTAAATTTAAACCTCACACCTCGTTTTTTTTAGCTACCAAGTGTCTACTTTAAAAAGGACAAAATAATCGCTGAAAAATATTATCACATTTAATTAAACAGAAAACTATTAACACTAGCCTATTTATTTTCAAGAATGCACTCGATTAACTTGAAAAATTTGTTTAAAAATTGGTGTCAATCAAACCCAATAAATAAATGAAAGAGATTTCGACGCCAGAATCCTAAAACGTATTTTCTTACAACTGATTCCGAAAAGGAAAACATTTCCCAACGTTTCCTGGATCCAGTGACAGAACTTCGCTTTCCCAAGATAATCAGAAGATTGTAATGCTCCTGCGGTCATGAATCATTAGCGTCGACGTGAGATTTAGAAACACTGTGATTTGATGATTGGGATGGATTGAGGTTGAAGTAAACCCGAATCACAAAACGACATTTCTATCGATCACT
Source organism: Synergus laeviventris (assembly GCA_032275145.1). Taxonomy (NCBI): domain Eukaryota; kingdom Metazoa; phylum Arthropoda; class Insecta; order Hymenoptera; family Cynipidae; genus Synergus; species Synergus laeviventris. Next base: position 6,288,335 of record JAUESI010000007.1, on the reverse strand, counting down.
TTCCTCATATCTATGTGCATTAGAGTGGCCCAAAAATTTACATTTTGTAATTTTCAATGGACTACTTCACCAAATTGTTCTTTACAAGTAAAAGAAAAACGTATTCTTTAATTTAAATGGACATTATTTCAAAAAATATTTTTGTTTTAAAAGGAAGCTTAAAGTTTTTCGTTGAAAAATGTATGATAGCCGCAAAAAAATACTTATTTTTTTTCTTGTTAAGAACAATTTGGTGAAGTCGCTCATTGAAAATTACAAAATATAAATTTTTGAGCCACTGTAATGTGCATACTTATAATTGGGTCATAAAAGTGTCAGAGACGAATGGCCCTGATACCTGCCAACCGTGACGCCGAAAAAGGAACAAGTCGCATAGAAAGAAATAGCCATCATTATCCAACATATTATCCCTCCTAGTTCCTCGAGTACATGCGTTTAGGACTTATCGCCGACCCACCAGGCTGCGATCGCTCTTCCGCCGATCATAGTACTTACAGCACGCATTATAATTCCAGGGCTAATTTTTCACGGACTGCCGATTTTCTTGGCAACTCAAGCGTGCACCCTCTGAAGTACCCGCGAACCCCCCTCAGTTTGTCCACAGAAACGAGACTAGATCGGTTAGTTCACGATCGTTCGTGGTACTGTGCGTTTCCTCGATCATTCGTTACAAGTTTGTTTATATTCTCTATTCTTTAACATCATTTTGAATATCAATTCCTTAGGCTAGAATTTCTCTTCTATCCAAGTTGTCATTTTCCGCGGACAACGAGTTTTAGAGTAAATCGATCTGCTCTGCTTCAAGTCCTTTCGAGGAATTCATTCAAGTGACGAGGGATGCTCGTGATTCCATGACGATTCTGGATCATAAAAAAGATAGCCGACAATAAAGGAGGAAAATAAAAGTATGATGAAGATAATAACTACGTGACGGGAAGTTTTGGTGCTTTCGCTACCATGTAAAGAATTGAAAGAGGAGAGACCCTAGTGAAGATCGTTGAAGATGAGGCAGAGAGTGAATCTAGTCGTGATGCTGATGGCTGTGATTTGCGTGGTTCGGACCCTTCAGGCTCGACCTCGTTTTATAGCATACGACGATGCTAGCGAAGCTGATACGAAACATGAATCCAAAATACCTCCCCAGGGTTTCGTGAATACTAGAGAAGCTAATTCCATTGATAGTAATCGAGAGCAAAGGCGAAATTCTAGATTTCACAGAAGTTTTCTTGACGATGCGAATGACGCATTTGAGGATACCAAATCTGCTATTCAGAGTGTGCACACTTATATGAAACAAGCAGGTATTTTTTAAAAATGAAAATTGTAATCATTGATTTATATAGTTATAAGAATAATAAGAATGAGAATAATTATATCGAACCGAATTAGTACATGTATAATATTAACCATATAGATGTTTGTGTCTTCTGTGTATCAAAAATTGGTACTTTTAATTTAAAGTGGGTTATAGGATATATGGATAAAAAATTCGAACTTTTGTCCTCTATCGTTACGTCTTGATCGCAACGTTTTTCCTGATGATCGTGCAGCACCATTTCAGACTAATCGTGTATTATCAGATTTGAAATAATAGGTTGCAGAAGTCTCGTACTCCCACGATTATCCGGAGGCAGCCCCTTTTCATATTATTCCCAGTAAACTCTAATCTTCATTGTACTTCAAAGCAATCGTGTGTATCAGATTGGAATTACAGGCTCTTGCAGACCAGTAATTGATGCACTTTAATCGAAAGGTATCTCAAGGACAGCAATACTACCTTCATCCGACTTATCCATTTTTTCTAGTGTTAGATATTTTGCTTAGATAACATAATCTACTCTCAGAATATATAAGTCTAATTGTAATTCACCATTGAAATATGGCTGTAATCAGATCTTAATTGCTTAATAATTAGAATTATTATACGCGCGCTACATTTGCATGAACAATTAGTGATATTCTAATAAAAAAAAGATATAATATTAAATAATTTTAATTTTTAATTTAAGAATTCTAAGCCCTTTAAATAAAATCTTTTTCAATTTCAAGCGGAGTAGGATTGATGACAACAAATTTTTTTTAAGTTTCTGACAATTTTAAGGGTTTTACAGAGCTTTCATGGGATTTTAAGTAATTGTACGGAATTTAAAGGGATTTTACAAGATTTATAGAACTTTAAAATGGTTGAAGAAGTTTAAAGTTCTATCACAAGATTTATTGCTATTTCCTGAGATTTTAAGGAATTTCACAAGGCTTCTTCAAGCATTTGATTTATTGGGATTTTTCGAATTTTTAAGGAATTTTAACAATATTGTTTGAGTTATTAAGCATGTTTAAAAACTTTTGAGGGATGTGACGGAATTTCGTGGAAATTTAATCACTTTTATAGTATTACAAAAATGTTAACCATTAATTATTATATATAAGTATTTACTGCTCTACAATCTTAATTTAATGAATGTCCTATAATATTTTAGAACTTGAACTTGAATTAAAATGCGTATTTAATTAAAGTAAATAGTATGTTTTTATTCTTTTACTGATATATTATTACGATTTTGTAGTTGAACCAAGAAGACGACACAAACAAGATAAAAGGATGATGTCTCTGCTACTGGCCTACAAGATGAAGCTATTGATCCTAGTTCCCATAATGATTGGAGGCCTGATTCTCCTCACATCAACGACTGCACTCGCTGGATTTTTCTTTGCTCTCTTTGCAGCAGTCTTGGGACTTCAGGGGAAATGACAACTTCCAAAGGGCCTAGATTTATTTCAATATACTTTAGATTTGGAGGAGGAAGTGAGAGGTTTGAATAGACCAGAATTAGATAAAAACAAATGACTTTATTTTGCAGTAGCTTTGCATCGTCTTAGATCATCCTACAAATAAGAATAAATAAATATTACTGTTAACGCTCGATTAACATCGAGTACGCGTATACGCTGACAGGCACTTCCGGCCTATACCCTCTTGCTTATCAAAATTAATTTAAATCAAAATAAAGATAACATTAAAAATCAAATCTCTTATACAAATAAATTTTCAATACAAATAAAAAAAGTTTATTTTTAAGTATTAATGAAGAAGAGTTACATGAGTCAGAAATCCCGCAATTCATTGCACGGAATATACCTACATGTCTTCTCGATTCCGTTAACCGATTAAAGTTACTAAACCCGCGGGTACATCAAGTCTCTTGCACGCAATCGATTCTCTTTCTACCTCGAATCTTTTTCTTCGACAAACTCGAGGGGAAAAGAGACTCGAGGCGCCTGTCATTATCTTTTGTTCCTACTTTACCACTACTACCGGTATTGTCACCAACTTTGCTACCGATTCGTGGGTTAGTGCTAATATTAACGAAGGCTATTCCGAGTTGCACATAAAAAATCGAATTTATTCCGAAATGAAAGGACATATTCAGTAAATTTATCATTAGTCCCTCCTGTTGTACTCTAGAGTGTGAGTATCAAAAAGTGACAAACAATTACAGAACATTTAGTAGATTTATTTTCTCTACAGTAAGTTATAGAGAGATCAATATTTTCTACTTTGCTGTATCACCCTTTCTGCCTCTAATTACATCCATTTTTATGAAATAAATAAATAAATAAATATTTGTGTCGTCGGTGATACTTCAAAGTAAGAAAAATTACATGTTGTTAAGCTTAAAACATTTAGACAACGTAGAACATGGAGTATCGGTTTGTGTAGAAGGTTAAGAGAGAATAATCAAGTGTAGAAAAACTAGAATAAATGAGAGTAAAGAATTATGATTGCACTGACAATTTTCGTGGTTCATTCTGTCTTGTTTATGAAATCTTCTTCAACTTTCCACAATCCAAATTAAACTTTAACATGTTTCAACCAATATGAAATCTTTCCATCAATACAAAACATTCAAACACAATATCAGACTTTCGAACAGTTTTCAAAATTTGGAGACTCCACCAATGAACGAGTTTCTTGAAGATGCACTTTGAAACGAGACGAGTCCATCACCAAGGGGTCGATCTCGGAATTCGAATCGCTAATGTCGTTAGTCTTTAGAGAAGTTTAAAAAGTGTATGAAGTTGACTATTTCTGCGTCGTGGACATCTGTCTCGCTCCACTGTATGCAAGATTTTGTGCATATTTACGATCAGAATCGGAAAGTTCCATGTCCAGAGGATTGAAGACTCCCTTGAGACTTCGGTCCCATCCGCCGCCGCCACCGCCTCCCTGCTGCCACCCACCGTGATCACCACCACCACTATTTTTCTGCGCCAAAAGCTTCTTCAGTCCAATGATCATTGACAAGACCAAGGCGATTTTACTGATGATAAGGGCTTTTCCCGCCAGCAAGAAAAGGACACCCATAGCAATAGGTACCATTGCCGCCATCTTCATCGCCATGCCCATCATCATCATCCCCATCATCTTCTTCATTTTCCCTCTACCTTCTTCAATGCTCCTCTTCAATTCACCAGACGACGTTTTTGGCAATCTGATCTGAACATTGAACCCATTCATCAAATTAGCAACACGTTCAAAGAGAATATCATTGAGAACATCATCCTTCGACGCTCCCGATGTTCTTCCCAAGGTCGTTTCCAAATCCGCAACATTGGGCGATTCCGTCGGCTCAGGTGCATCCGGTGCTCTCACCAATTCGAGATTATCAGCAATCGGTAGATTGTCGATACGTCCGAGTCTCTCAAAGAAGGCTATTGCTTTTTTCTTCAGGCAAGGTGAGACTTCTGAGTTTCGCATTTGGCACTCCTCGTAGACCCTGTACAAAGCTCGGTAGCCCTTTTCTAACACATTATCGTCACCCGTTGACGAAGATGTTGAAAATGAGGTCGCTGCACTCAAAACCAGCAGGAGAAACAGGCACTTTTGACTATACATCTTTTTTGATTTTCAAACTCAAGAGTTCTCGTAAAAGTTAGGGCTGGCAACCCTATCTCGTTACACACGTAACGTAACTAAAAGTTGCACACGAGGGACGCGCACCACTGATTTAATTCCTAACTGGAAGAGACTGGCGCCAGGACGAAGCTTCCAGGCTGATATATACCAGTCCCGATAGAAGGTGGTAAGGTAAGGGGATGAGCAGGCTCCCACGTATGTGCTATTGTATGTAGCATATTCGTGTACTCGTTTAGCTATGTATTCGCAACTCTGTGTTGATGCGTCTGTGTTTTAATCCAGCTATGTGTTTATCTATCCATGCTGCGAGTACTCACATAATCTCATTGCGGGATCCACGTGATGGTAAGCAGCTGCTGGAACGTGGTACGGGATCGCGATGGGATGGGGATGGGATGGGATGTGAATCCGATGGCTCGGGCATGTGACCTTCCTGACACAGCGACCCACTCAAGTCGAGATCCCAGCTCGCCGCAAATCTATTCGTTAATCCTTTCTTCCCGAGTCGACGAAAAAATGAACATACCGAGCCTAGCAGGGTTTGCATTGCTCGGTGGTCGGTCTTCAGAAGTGGAAAGTTGATATACACTAAGAAAGATTAAATGTCGGTGAGATGCGGACGTCCAATCAAAATTCGGACTCGGGATTTGTGCGATATAGTGGGCAAGGGAGAAGGAATTATAGCGTCCCATTGGTGCTTCTCCGCTGGCCTCCTGATCTCACCTGACCTTTAGGATTGAGCATAGTAAGAGTAACTAGTCTAGCTTTCTTAAACTGGCTACGAATGCTGTGCTAACCACTAGTTTACTTCGGGGGTGTGGATTGACAGTTTAGCTCCTTGTTGTTAGAAGTGATAGTCTCGATTAAAGAATTCAGGATTTTCCAACGTACGTGTAGGTTTTTTAACATCTAACATTAATTTGAAAAACCTTACCATGAATATATGAATAAATCAGTATCACTTTATAGTACAAGCGGATGCAGCTTTGAGATGAGGGGGGGGGCATTGTTTTCATTTTATTAGCAGATACTTTCTAAATTGAAATTGGCGTATTGCATGTTGCTGTCACGAAGAAGATGCATCGAAATTAGACGTTGGTAGACATCCTTAAAGCTTTCAACACTATTAATGTGATAACGGTTACTATATAGTCAATACTAATTGTGCGGAATGAATATATTCTCATCCTCTTTTCATTATCTACGCATTTAATTCTGTTTTACTCCTTTGCAGAAAACAACACCTACTTCTTAAAAGACAAGAGCTATTATTTTCTTTTGCACAATGCAACTTCCCTCATTTTTCATCGAAAAGTCATCAAACCCTCAAATAGAGACATTTATGGTTGTGCTTTCGTCTCGTTGAATTTCCATTGTATAAACAAGATAGTTAAGAACCATTCTCTTTCGGATTATTCATACGTATTCCGTTTTATATTTTCTTCTCTGCTTGAATCACCTCGTCATCCATTATAAGAAAAGAGGCTGCATTAAAGGTCTTCCGTTAGAAAAAATCCAATTCACATTATTCACGGCTGTAAATGACTTCCACTTAAATTCAAGCAGCAGAATTCACCTGGCAGTATACAATTTTTTGCATAGCTTGAATGTTGAGGCATGTGTTTATAATAGCAATCAACATAACTTCTGGTCAAGGTAGTTCGATGGCCACTTCCCGCAAATCCGCTTTACCGTAAAGTTCGGAATGCATCGTCATTGATGATATAGCATCGTTCTGAGAACGATAAACTACTGCGCCTGTGCAGTAGGCATCTAATATATGTACAATATAGAATAAAGGCTTAAAGCAAGCTGGAGTATCTTCAGCACACACAATCGAGGTTATAGCGCATCTTCTGATGCGACAACGAAAGACGCATAGTGCATGCTGCTTACCTACTTCGCGATTATCCCATAGTCAGTACTCATACCCAACGCCTCTGCAATAGTAGTTTAATAGTATTAGAGTCGTGCCACATCCTGCGCACGCACATACTCCTTCTCACGAAAGGCGCGAGAATGGGTCCAGGATTATTCCTTAGTAAACAAAATATCAAAGCTATTATATCGAAGTCCACACTCCTAGTGCCTTAAAACTCAAATCTCTTTATTTACGCTTTGCAATTAGTCGGAATTAAGAGTCAGCCATCGTGAGGAATTTAGTATTGTTCGGGTACTTTTACTAACGGTATTCTCAAAATCAGGATGTGGTTTATTAGGACTTAAGTGGGCCGAACTGTTGCCAAAATGTAGATTTTTAGGCGAGAGATTATAATTAAATGGTCTATTTATATTCAGGCATTTTGGGTTAGGGGCTTTTATGCGGATGCTCACATCAGGAAAAAAAGACATTTCTGTTAGAATATGCACTGTGAAAAAGGAAGTAGAAAGTATTTTTCTCTGAGTTAAAAAGTATTTCGAAGTAGTAGAAGCAAAAACGGACTCGGCACAAGTAGAAAAAGTACTTGTTGGTCAGACATTAGATTTTTTAAATTGATTTAATTTTTATGGTAAAACATAGTCGATAAGATCGAAAAATCACGTTCAGAGCTAGTCATTAATGAACTGAATAAAAACACAAAAGAATTATTAAGGATATTGTTCATCTCTAATTTCTGCGTTTTAGAACTTCAAGAGGTTTTGAGCAGAAGGAAAACAGGAATGTTGATCAGCACGAAAGCAGTTGCAAGTTGCGCGATTCTCAAGGTTGTCGAATCATGAATCGCAGCAAGAGGCTCCATTCTGTCAACATAGGCTACATGGAACCTTTAACCTCGTGGATTATACCTGCACCTATACCTACACCTATACCTACACGACCTATTCCTACGAGAGAAGATATAGAGGGAATCGAGGATGCTCAATCGGCCCAGTGGCACACAAAGCGTCGCGATCACGGCAGCCGAAGAAAATACTTGGTTTTTTAGTCCTCATTCTCCACTTTCTGTTTGAGCATAAAGATCGTGGGAGGCGAAATGTACGATACGAACGTATTCACCACAACGCAACCCCACTCGACGTCAAGCTGCTCGAAGATCGCACGTGTAATTCAGTCATGCTCACCACGTGCTTAGCTGTGGTGTTTACGATCAAGTTTCTTATTACTTGTTACTCGCATTGCTTGCGTTCTCTAGTGTAATCGTGACTGCTTCGTTAGACTTGATTATTCATTAGGTTAGAAGTTCATGCTTAAGCAGTCTCCTGCACAAATAAATTGAGATTTATCTACTATTGCACAGACCGTTTTGTTTAATTTAATAGGCCGTTTCTGCATTTTTTTCGTTTAATTTAACAGTGTTTAATTGATTATTCACTCAAAAGATTTCGAGCAGAAAGTTACTTATTTAACCCTATTTAAAATAGGGTTCTGACGAGGCGCTGATCGGGATTTTTATATTTAATAAATATATTTTAATTAATTAGGCATTTACAATTTAAATTTAACTATTCTAGCTTATGCAATGCAGAGTATAATTTATTAGGATGCTATATGTCCCTAAAATTTTTTTGAATGAGAAAAAAATTTAAGGTAGCTATTAGAACCCTTTAAGTTGGGATTTTATGATAAAGTTGAGATTAAAGGGTCAAATGTATCCCTACAAGTTTTCAGAAGTTTAAAAAATTGATAAATTCTTGTAAAAAGAAAATCTGTGGTGGTTTATTTCCTAAACTTTACTAAAGAAATACATTTTTCAATCCACAAATAATATATGCCTCAGGTTATACAGAATTACAGTTTAAAAATGGAGGTTGAATTGAAAAACATAGTTTTTCGTTAATTATTTTTGCGAACAGTAAAAATTGTTGTCAGCAAAGTATGTAATATTCCCTGAGAGTTTTATAATTTTTGAAAAATTTTTAAGGATGAATTTGACCCTTTATCTCAACTCTATCATAAAATCGCAACTTAAA
>JAUESI010000007.1:6228499-6250622 GCA_032275145.1 Synergus laeviventris | reverse complement strand
ACTAAGCTTTAGAATAGGGTTGTCGTTTGAAAAAAATATAAATAAAATAAATCTTGATAGCACTGAAAGAGGTGAAAAAGATGTTGAACAATGGCTATATCTGTCAATTCACAAGTAATATTTTTATAACTAGTGAACGAGCTGTCATTACGCTCCGCCATTATCGTTATTTATTTATTTCACGTTGTAAAATATTACATTTCTCGCGAAATTGCTGTTATAACCATTATTCGACAACACTTCTTCCTTCTCAATATTACCAACAAACAATCAACTTGGCTTTTTTAGTTTTCTATGAAACGAGAACCTTATTTTGACAGTTATTGCGCCCTTCATTCCATCAGCCATAAGAGAACTAGGAAAGGATTTTTTTGACCTAAAACTAAAATCTTGATTCATTTTTTCCATTCTCTCACGTGTGGAAAAGACGGTTGGAGCCTAAATGGGCCCTAGTTGATTTTCTCAACTTCCAAAATGAAGATAAATCATTAAACTTTCATCATAATTGGTCACAAGGCACTTTTAAAATCACAGCTAAAATACCATTTTACTAATGAAACTATTATATTTGAAGATTTTTTACGAATAGGGGTGCTCAATTGGGCCCAGGTTGAAGCCCAAATGTTATCTTTGAAAATTTCCTTCACATGTCATTTCTCATTGAATTCTCATTCCGCTCTAGTCCAGACAAAATTTTTCCCATTCCTGGAGCTCTGTTCCACTTGTTCAGCATCAGCATCTGCTTCATAAACGTTGACGACCTCACGAATGACATGTCCGTAGGGAGTTATTCCCGGATTCAGGGATCCTCCAAATGGACGGTAGGGTGACTGAGGTTCTTGATAAGGATAACCGCCTCCCAGTGTATCGTGCCCATAACCATATCCATTAAAATTGCCCGCCGTTGAACCAGTAAAGATTGAATTCCATCCTAGCAAGCCAGTAAGGACCAATGCAACCTTCGTCAGAATCAAGGCCTTCTTTGTGATGAAGAGAAGTATCCCGAAGACGAGAGGAATCAACGAGACTAAGTTGAACTTGAACCCCAGGAGGAAGGGTAACAGGACTTGCTTCATGAAGACTCTACCTAGAAAGAGAGAAAGGCTATGAGAAGTTGTTGGCAATGGCCTTGAACGTGCTGCCTTCTACTGGAAGATACTCATAACATGTTCAAGTTCAACTCAGTAGGAATCAAGGCCTTTCTTTTCCTAGGTTTACGTCCCAGCTAGAACCACGTGACTCATGTAATAGTATTTTGACTTTTTATTACTTTTTGATATTTTCCTAAAAACGTTCAGTAGAATACAATTTATATCATTTCTATACAACAAAATTGTCAAAATACCATTCTGGCAATTCACAATTATAGAGCGATTTACAATTTTAATGTTTATGACAGTATTATTTCGTTCGATACTAGCTTTCCTTGGAAAAAAATATGAAATGAAACTTTCATTTACTTAAATTATTGGTATTTTATGATTCTTTAATCTATAATTAATTATTTTACGTAATAATTTGTATTCAAGCTGATTTATAATACCACATTCCAGACAGTTACTATCAAGTTTCCTGCGGCTTTGCGGATTCACTAGTTTGTCGTTAGATAGCGCGCTCATTCAATTTCAACTTTGCAAAGTTTATATATTTTAAAAATAAATAAAAAGTATAAAATAAGATTTTTAAAACACTGTAAAATTCAAGCAAATGTCACCTCTCTCTCTATGAAACAATTTTAATGCAATATATATTCAGATTTTTTGATCAATCCTTTTTCAGAAAGCATATCTATAAAGGAAAAACGAATGACAATTTTTGGTCTAAAATAGATTGGCTTATTGTGGAAAAAAAATGTGTACATTTTTTATTTTATTGGATAATTTCAACAGTTATCATCTATTACAAAAAATACTGTCAAAATGGTGAAAAAAAGAAAAAAGAAAGAAAAACCGAAAGAATTCTAAAAATATAGTCACAATATGTATTAACAGAATCTGAATGTCCTCAAAGCATTTAAATGTGATGATCCGTTATAAATCCGTAATCTTGTGATTGGTTCCTCGCAGTTATTTGTCACACTTTGTCACTCTTTCTCTAATCTTCTTCACATATTTCTTTATAGCTTAATAATTACGAACTTACCATTTTTTAATATTTAGTTTTCTTATATCACTAATAACAGTTATTTGACGAATGAAGTTTTATAAAAAAAATCAAAGTAGTATATATCGTAGTTTGTCTATTGAAATCCAACTACAGAATAAATATTTATAGTTTATATTGTCTAAAAAATTGATTTCATCTTATCCAAAAGTACATTTAAATCAAATATAAATATTTAAATTAAATATTTAAACTAGTGTTTCTTATTACAAAATATTTGAACTTAATATGCAGTTTTTAATTTTGTAAATTGTCATAAACTTTTTCATTGTTACGCGAAGAAAGTCCCAAAATGTAGGTCAGCCATGTGTGTGATGCAACACTGTGGTAAGTTTCAAATACGAACTTGCAGGTGGTATGCTTGTCTTTAATGGTAAAACGATCTGAATCCAGTTTCTAACCAGAGAAGAAGAAATGCTTCAGAGTTAGGTAGAGAATTTATAGGAATTTTTTATTGGCAAACAATTTATATACATATATATATATATATATTTAGTATATATTTCAACTTCGTCTTCTTAATATATTTTGAATATCGCAAATAAATTCTGAATAAGAATATTGACTTTACTTCTAATTAATAAAAAATAAATGGTTCATTACACTGACTCGAAATTCTGTAATTGGAATTTAGATATAAAAGCTATTTTTGATTACTTATTAATGTTCTCTTAGCTAAAGTAATTATATGAGAACGTGTAATTCCAGACTTTTTAAGTGAAAGTCATAAGGATCGTAAATTTTTGCCTCGCTAAGAAAGTGGCGCATTTTTAAAGTAAATTATGGGGTAATATATGTATTTTCAGTTCGCACGTGTCCTCAGGGAATATTGAAAGAAAGCGTGAATTCTCTCTAAAGCTAGTTTATGACATTTTGAGTACACTTTTGATAAAAGTCTTCTGTTTATGGCAAGACATTTTATATAAATTTTCAGTTTTAATGTTAGTATTTAATCTTTTTTATTATTCAATATATCATCATTGAATGAAAAGTGTTTTTAAATAACCCAGTTTCTTAAAAAACGAATTATTGAGTGTCAAATAATCTCAATAATATTTAAACTCCTTTTTTTTTTTATAATCAATTTAGATATAATTTGCAAGTGCAACTATCTTGCAAGATATGTAAAATTTAAGAAATTAGATTAATCAACTGAATGTATTCGATAATAAAGTCTTATGAAGCATTGTGGTAAAAAAAGAAGATTTCTATTAATTACATATTGTTTTTTACATGTTCAAATGTTTGCAATTATCTGAAAAATTCTATTAAAATTAAACATTGACCAAAATATGTTAATTTTAATCAAAAAACCGCTAGAAGTAATTTCTAACGGTCAACTTTTCGTTCTTGAATGCCGCTCTCTTAAATCCCACATGGTGTTAATTTCTCATTTTAGATACTCGCTTCAGACATGTAACATAAATTTAAAGCTCATTACAAATGTATAGAAGTTTTAATTCATTAAGAACGTCTATAACTTCTCGAAAATGAGGTTGAGCTATCCAACAAGAATCGCTGCCGAGTTTCAAAATAATCCCTGTACCTTAATATTCATAACTGATCTTAAGTTATTTATTATTGTGACAAAAGTATATTATTTAAACTACCAGAAGTTGCAAACAGTGACAATTTTCTTAAACAGCGACCTTTAAATTATTTAAAATTATTCTCTGAAGGACTCAATAACATCCTAACCTGGAAAGATTGAATGGAGAACGTATTTTGCATATGTGGAATAACGTAGAAGCTTACCAGTTCCTCCAACTTGTCTGTCATTAAATTTCGATGCTCGTTCGTCCAATACGAATTCGAGCATTCCATTTCCATTTAAAGTAGGCCCTACTCGCATCTGTAATCCAGGATACATTTTTCCCAAATCCCACCTCAGATTTCTACGCTCCATCAGTGTCGAAGCCGCTTTTATAACATTGCTGAAGTCTTTCGGATCATAATCCAGGTCAAGAAGGTCACGACCCTGACCTTCGGTTCTTTCCAGACGCATCTCGCCGAAATCGAGTTCATCCTCCTCGTTCCACAATTGAAGAGTGCTCAAAGCACCCCGATTTATGCACTCAAAAGTACCGTAAACTCTTTTCGAAAGACACGTTCCTAGAGTCTCATCGAATCCACTTGACTCCTCAGTCCCGATTTCCGGTCTCGATCTCGTATCCATTATTACTGTAAAACCCGTCGCAAAAAGTGCCAGCAGATAAATATTACGTAATTCATTCTTCATCCCTTTCGAATTGAATAAAAAGTCCTTATTTCGCGTGTTAAGATTTTTTTAAACTGAAAGATCGAAAGTATTTCACACTATAAGAACAAGATTCTCGTAATAGGTAAAAATTCCCTTTGAGTACAAATTTCAAGGAGGTCTCAAGTAAAACTGATGATCTTTCTGAAGAGAGCACCCACCTTTATAACTTTGAGGGCGTTCACACACGAGGGAACAATCGGTTTCACTTAAAGAACAAACAACTAGCGAAAGTATACTACTCCTCAAAGTAGTTATATTGTCTGATCTGAACCTCGTCTGAAACGCTTGATGCACCCGAGAAGATTCGACTTCCGCTGGCGAGGATGATGATTCTGACGCATGTCACGAGAGAATATTACGACAACTTAAACTACCCAAGCGAATCAAGAGAAGACAATAGGGCAAATAGCTATTATACAATTGTTTTTTTTATAAAATTAACATTTATTTATAAATAGTATAAGTTACATGAATTCGACATGGTCGATATAAATAATCATTGGATAAATCTGTGAGCCGTGCGATTCTGACTAAGAACCCTTCGGGATGTAATCCACAACGATTTCATGAATCACAAAGATGTCATAGTCCATTAGAGCAGATTGGCCCAACGGTTCTGGAGGGATGCTGCACGTATGATTGAGTCATGACCACTTCAGTCTATTTCCCACCACGAAAAGTCTCTTCGTCAAAAATAAATAATTCTTACATAACCTAGTCTCATAGTCTCTGTCATAATGCCAACGTCTGTAAAACACTGTCTTTTGTCAAGTTGTAAAGTCACTGTCACTGTCCGTAAGGATACAAGTTTCAGAATCAATAATCATGAATCAGGATTCAAAAATGAAGATTTAAGAATCAAGATTAAAAATTTAGCAATCCAGAAACTTGAGGTCCATTAGTCCCTGAGTCGAGAGCTTCATTGTGGTGTTTGTGGAGACATCCATCATTAGCAAGGTCACGATACTCTCGATGATCCTTCGAACACCTTATGACGTAAGGAGGTACGAGGATGCAAAGAAGAAATTTGTTTGATGATATCTAACTTTAGTTGCTTGGTTTGTATGCATTGTATGCAAGGTCGACTCCTTCCGACCATGATCCAGCTGATCTTCCCCATCCATGGTCATGGTGTTCCTCATGGTGGACTGGGTGAGCCACGACTTCGTAGTTTTGTTGTTTGGAAGCCAACAACTTCTGGAGTCCCAGAATTCCACTGATGAGGAGAGCAATTTTACCGAGGACGAGAGCCTTGAAAGCGAGGAGAGCGAGGGCTCCAAGAGCGATGGGGATGAGGGCTGCAGCCTTCAATTTCAAGAGAAGGAGGATTGGCAGCAGAGATTTGACAATCTTCTTCTTCTTGCCACGAGCTAAAAACAAAAATGGTATAAGTATTTGTAAGGTGTCCTTGGATAAGTGACCTGATTTGACAATCAAGGGCTACTGAACAAATTCCTGATCGTCATCAGATTTCTAATTAGAGTTACTCAAGATAAAAATATACCTTCATCGAGGGATCGGGATTCATCAGAAAGACTGAGTTCGACGGTGTGGGTACTCAGGAACTTGGCAGTTCTGTCCAGAAGTGCGTTGTCGACAGCAGCTTCCCTGGCTTCAGCTTCAGCGGGCAAAGATGCTTCAATGTCATTGAGAGACCTGGCGTTGTTAGCACGACTGAAAAGACAAAAAAGAAATTAGACAATTGTATAACTCCAGATGTATAACATGAAACTTTTTCCCTTTCGCTTTTCTTTATCTTCTTCAATATCAAAATTAAGACTACATCTTTAAAAATCGAAAGCTTGTTCAAATGGTCCATAAAGCACTAATCTCCGAGTGATAATCCTTATTCACTTGATTACACACGCTGCAATTTCACTGAAATTCACTTTCCCGGCGTAATATCCGCAGCACATACTCCAGGCGTCCTTACCTGTTCTTAGCGTCATCGGTCTGAACGATCCTGAGTCCATCGACAATGTCGAATTCTGCAGAACGGGCTGCCCTGTCGACGAAGTGGAGGGCCTTAAGTTTAAGGCACACAGCAAGGTCGGACTGATCAGCACAGCCGGAGTACACATCAAAAGCTTCCTCCAACAAGGAGGGTTGATGGACCTCCTGGGAGGCTGGAGCTGCGAAGGCAGCCGCGACTAAGGTGAGAACCACTACGAATTTCAGCATGATGCAACTTGATAGTTTCCCGAAGGAGCACTTCTTAACCTCACAGGTAATTTTTAGCACTGACTTGGCACCTTAGCCACACAGTAAACTTATCCAGGCAGATTTTTTGCTGCTTGAACGGCGACGATCGGATCGACACTGACCGAAAGAATCACGATGCTGCCTTTTATCCTCGACGCGAAAGGGGTCCGCGTACGTTTTTGAAATTTTGATGGCCCCCACTTCTACCTATTGGTTCTTGTGTGCCGTTCGTCGTGTGTCGTACTCGCTTGACCATCCGCCCGTTCATCCGTGTCTACATAGTCTTTCGTGTGTACATAAGACGGGTGTTGGCCCATTCGAGAAGCTGCAAAAGTGTGTGCCTTGCTCCAGTGTGTGTCACTGGTTTACGAGTCATGTGAATCCATCAATATGTGTTAAGTGCGTAAAAGCATGTCAGTGTAAACGCACGTGCGTGCACACAATTTTAGAGAAGCCCACGCTACACTCTTCTTCGTATCCATTCGGTTCAGATCGCAGGTGGGACGAGAGATGTATCGGTCAAAGGCACCGAATTCATCTCGCTGGCTTAGGAACGCCGACCCTCCCCCTCGGAGACTTTCCCCAAAGGGCCCCTCGAGCCACATATGCTTCTTCCCAATTCCGCCTTCCCACGATTTCATCATCCAAGATCTCACTATCATATTTTGTCACTCAAAGTTATTATAAGTTGCTACTGACACCATATCCAGTGTCTTCAAGAAAAATGAAAATTTGGACAGAAGTCCACATTATTCCGTTTTCATTTTGTGACCTATTTAGTTTTGGGATCATTATAGTATAGATCATGTCTTTGAGAGTCAGATGATCTTTGGGAATAGTATTTAAGATATGCGGAACATAGACTTTGATGTTTATTGCTAATTGGGTGTAAAAAGCAGATTCTGGAATTTGCGTGGAAAATTGATATTTGACACAGATGCTGACAGAAGAAAGGAATTTGTCTCCACCCATTTCTATACAGTTATCGCTTATTCTACTACCATCGATGGCATTTCTTCTCAAGTTTATCACTCCTAGAAATCCTGTTTTGCTGAACGGCCGGTTTCATTTAATTCATGACGAAAACGGTGAAATTTTCGCTGACTAGGATGGCACATCAGGAATGCGGGACTGACCTAAAAATCTTGTGTTTTCCGAAACTGAACTTTCCTGAGGGTCTGCTACAGGCATATGATGTAAAACAAAAATATGGATGAGTTTTTATGGATCATGGACCGATGAAATTGTTCGTACCAATAAAGTGAATGATATTAATTCAATTTCAGGTACCAACATATTGAATGGCATCAATGAAGTTCCTGGTGCCCGCGATGCGATCAACAAGATAATTTTATCAATAAAATGAATGTCACAGATGGAGTAACTAATAAAAAAAAAAGTTAGTGGTAGATAGAACGTCAAATTGAAGAAATTTTAGAACTATCCTATCCTCAAAAAATTCCACTGAATTTTAACGAAACCAGTATATAAAAGATAATGTTTATACCAGTTATGAAGAGAGAAAGAATAAAAAAAGCGTTTTATCTCGAAAATGGCTGAACTGATTTTGACAAAAAAATATATATGTTTTAAAAACGTCGACAAGCAACGAGTGTCAAGTTTTTGCATCTTTGATGTATACTTGTCTCGACATGCTTCATCCAAAGAGCCAGAGATCGGAACTTTAATTACTCTTGGGCTAAGAATTGATGCTGGGCTATGATCTCAGGAAATCGGGGAAATTAATTTATTCCATTGGATGTCGCGCGGAGCGTTTAACGGTTTTTGTAGAATGTGCGTGCGTTGGTCATTGGTGTGTGCGAGTTGGGTCCGAGCCAGACCTCCCTGGAGAGGATGGCCGCGCCTTACGATGACCCCGAAGTCTCCTGGTTAGAAGAGGAGAAAAAAGAAACGTTTTAAAATATACATACGATATGCCATACCAAGGAACTCGCGCAAAAGAAAGAACCCTGATACGCGACAGACTTTCTCCTAACCGACGAATCTCTTGAT
This sequence comes from Synergus laeviventris, assembly GCA_032275145.1. Classification (NCBI taxonomy): domain Eukaryota; kingdom Metazoa; phylum Arthropoda; class Insecta; order Hymenoptera; family Cynipidae; genus Synergus; species Synergus laeviventris. The sequence goes on along the minus strand of JAUESI010000007.1, from coordinate 6,241,984 downwards.
GAAAAGTTTAAACCTGTCGTTTTCGCATGATGTACATTATGAAATTTCTGTGGTGGTATCAAGTAAGATCTAAATCTGAGAGCTTGCAAACGTGTGCAATTGTGCATGGTTTCTACAGAAGTACATCAAAGCGAAGAAGATGACCAAGTCGCTAATCTTTGGGGTGAATTCAGTAAAGAACGTACTCCAAGTAGCAGTAGTAATGGAACACTTTCCTCTCCAAGACGCCGGCGAGAGTGAACTCGACTCCGAGGATCGAGGTCAGGTCAAGGCCCCCTGGAAGCGCAGGCTCTGTACCGCGTTCCAAGATCTTCATCTCATCCTTCTTCTTCCTTCTCACGCATTTTTTTTAATTATTTTTTTTTATTTAACTTTGGTGCTCTCAGTTTGAATTTGTTCAAATGTTTGGTTCTCTTTACCGATAGTTTGTTGCAGGAACATTAAAATTTTCAAGAGACAGCGATCTGCCTCTGTCGTTCCGGTAGAAAGTAAGGAGAAAGGAACATTCTATTTATTGAAAATTCTTAATTTATGGAAGTGCAGCTCACACTGGGCAAGTTTCTTCCCATAGAAATTGAAATGGAAGATCGAAATTGCTGAAAAGAATTCTTCGAGTCTTGAGAGATGCTTTTTTTTTACGTTTTTTAGTTTAAGGAATTGAAATTATTTTTTGGGTTATTCAAGCGTGCATGTGTATTAGTTATTATTTTATTTCTAGGGCGAATAGATATTTCAGAGTTATTAGGTCACATCAACAATTAAGGTCAGATAATGAATTTGATTTAGTTTTATTAGGTTCCATTCACTCTAGCTAATCAAGGAAGGAATGATCAATTCGTGGCAGTCATTCAAAGTGTCTTTCTCCGTTCTGCTAAAACTTGTTCAGAAGATACTGATCTCGCGATGTGTATAATTTGAATTTAATTTAATAAATCTTTTGAACTGAAGTTTTATTATTTTAGGTTGAAAATTCTGGATGTCGTCCCTTTTAAGTCCACTAAAAAATGTTCTCAGATAATGATTCAACGTGAAAGTTGACTGACCGGATTTATGAAATGGATAGTAATCATCTGGCCGGAATAACACGTGAGAGAAAATTTATGCCAATAAATTTTTAAGGTTTAAAGTATAATTGCAGACGAAAAAGTTGAATCATGGTAATTTCATGTGAACTAATATAAAACCTAAAAAAAGGATTCAGTACTCAATAGTCGAATCCATTTTTGAAAGTGTAAGATTTGAGTTTCTAAACGAAAGCTAGAACTTCAATTCATCCTAATCAACTTTTTGAAGTCAGTGGCTGCTTTACATGAGAACTCTCACTTTTTGAATGATGTCTTTTCATCAAGTCTGCAAACAATTTTTCTAAATCCATATTCATTATCTAAATGGGGAAAGAAAGTGTCTGACTAATTGTCTAAATCATTTAAACTTATTATACATCATTTAAAAAATATGATAAATATATAATCTACAAGTTTAAATAAATTTTAAAAAAGCTAATTCGGGAATGTTCTTCTTGTAAATTCCAATGTCATTGACTCTAAGTGCGAAAATTTGATACAGGATGAAATCAACAATAAAATGATGTAATTGATAATTCGTCACTCGCTCGTGTAAGGACAGTCTCGTTCACTTACATGACCAGCAAATTGATTTTTTGTTTGTTTTAAAACACTACACACGAAATTCAAGAAAACAGTTAAGGTGATATATTGCTTTACTGATTTATTATTTTTAGATTTGATGGACATCGAATACAATACGAGAATTACAGTTATAGTTTATGTCATCAAATACAACTTATTTCATAGTTTATGAAGTTTGTAAGTGAACAAGAAACCCTCTATTTATCAATGTCCAATGTTCCACACTTCCTGTTCGATCGCCGAAGTTAAGCAGCGCTTGGCTCGGTTATACTCGAATGGGAGTCGCCGTACTGTCAATCAAATTTTATGATGAATGTGAATAAAATGCACATTTTCTAATTCACATGCAATTAAATTTTTTAGAAATGCTTAAGAGTAAACACAATATCATTTTCAAATTTTAATCGGAAAATTATTTATTTATTCGATTTAAACTTTTTAATTCTATTTAATTTCAGCTTTCTTACCAGACGACTTTTGCGACCAATGTATCATCTTGTCCCACAACAGAATATTCAGATTAATTAAAAAAATGTCCGAATGCTGATTGAAGTCCAGAAATAATTGAAGTATGAATCAATTTTATTCATCCTTAACTCATAACTTGAACTAGTTTAACACGTGGTTATAAATTCCATAAAATATTTATTGATCGGTATGCAATAAATTAATGGAAAATTGTAACAAGTGTGAGTTCGAGTACACTCATTAAATGTAAACTACGTAACTGTTAATGGTGTTGTCTTTAAACGTTGAAATAAGACGACAATTATTACTGTAGGTTGTAATATCTGTATAGTATTAAAACTTGCGTGCTATGAATAAGTGTAGGTAGGTTAGAAAGATCGCTTAGGAGGCGGGCTGGTGGTGTGAAGTGGTTACTATTAACTGGAACACTAGCATTAGAGAACAAACGCAATTACAGTGATTCCTCGTTTATTCGATTATACCAGTGGAACGTACATGATTTTTTAGGGCAGTAAAGCAAGATATTCGGAGAGAGTCCGGCGACCGTAAGTCTACGACCGATCCTTACAACTTTCGCAAAAAGGTGAATGAATAAACGATCACGAACGATGATATAACTATAACCGCTCTGCATTTTTGCAGAACATTTCCATTTTTTTAGTACAATAGTATTTTGTTGATTTTAGATTTTTACTATTATACTATCTCTCCACGAATAGTATTTAGCTATTCTCGTAGTTACATTCCGTTTATTTTCTCTTCATTTGTATTGTATTCTTGTTTCTTTATTCGAAATTCAACTTACGGAAAGATCCTTCTTTTCGTTTAAATTTCAACGATTCCACTAGTCCTAAAAGTGTAGAGGCTGGTAAGTGCACATAGTCATTAGTAACGGGACAAAGTTGTAAATGAATTCGGCACTGACTTACAACGAAGAATTCTTGAGTAGGCTTCGAGTAATTTTGGAGAGTGTCGAAATAACCTTGAATTTAATTATTTTAATTGTATGGATCTAGGTGCTCAAGGAGGTTGAGGAATGTTGAAAAAAATCATAGAATTCATACGAAAGATGTCTGAAAAGTCTCATTTTGGTTTTTAGTTTAGTTCTAACAGAAGAAGAAAGCGTTAAATATGATTATGAGTAAAAAGGTGTCACAAGTTTGAATTTTTATGAAAATCCGTTAACAGGACTTCAAGGAAGTGCTTCAGAGAAAACGCCTTGAATTCTTATCTTCTCATTCAGTCACATAATTACTCAAATTAACCTGAAAGTAATCTCGGATGAAAACTCGTTCCATGTAAACCTCGAATATTAAAAATTAAAAATCCCTCCATTGATTTCAATCTCCCAAAAAATAATTAAATAATTCCAAGACACGAAAGTCTCTTCTTGCGCTCTCTTTCGCTTTCACCTCCATCCGCAAACTCTTAATTTTATCCTACGAAATTTACTTTGGAAACCGAATAGATATTTTCAGAAAACTTCTAATTCACAATGAGGTAATAAAAGCCCACTTTTCTCACTTGGGTGTAGAGAAAATCAGAAAATGAAGCTTAGAATTTCTGTCGAGACCACCCAGATGACAAGTTCAAGAACCGGAGACTTTACCATCAAAGACTGCTTTTTCTTCATGGTAGGTAGAGAGTGTTAGGCACACCTTGAAAAGGCGCACCGGCCGCGGATGCTGACTGGCCTGGTTGGCCTGGTTTACTTCCTCGCACTGTTTGTGCGTGAACAGGCCACGCATGTGTGCGTCTACCATCACGCGTGACCAGTGACCAGTGACCACATACGCATAGTGCGTAAGGTGCATTTTGCGTCAAGTTTCGTTCCCTCCTCGTAACAAGTCCATATGTAGGTAAGACGACTCTTCTCTCCCGTTGCATCAAGACTTGAAAACTCCAAGACGGAAGCAAAATTAATTTGCTCCCGTGCCCTGCATCCAGATCCTAAATCGATAGTCATACACGACTATCGATCGCGTCTCGCAACAGTACGCATAACTTAGTCGTTATCCACTATCCATTAGCCTTTATCCATTATCCACTATTCATTACCCTACTCCTTCTATCATAACCAAAAGCTATCTCCTGCTTGGCCCTTACTTTCGTCTACCAAATCAACATGACCATCAGTCAAGCTCCAATTATTTTATAGTACTTCTCTCCCTTCCCCCTGCCAACCAATCGGACATCCGTTATTTTCATACTTGAACGAAGCACGTGTTCAGTGTCCAACAATTACAGTTTTGCTTTGTCATTGCTTCTACTTCCTGGAGAAACTAACGATTTTCCCTTTAAATACCTTCGAACAAGAGGAATTATAACTATTAGTTTTATCAAAAATTTGGAAAGAGCATAGACGATAGTCAGCTTGAGAAATCTTAATTTATTAAATATTTATAAATATACATTAGGATATTACAATACACGATTTGTTTTTTCTCGACGAATAAATACTGAAGAATAGGGATGACGGTCGAGCGATGAGAATGAGGAAAGATAAGGTGCAGGATGAGTGTAAGTAAGATTGGAGTAAAATAGTCAAATAGTCGAATAGTCGAACAGTCAAACAGTTGAAAAGTTGAATAGTCAAATAGTCGAATAGTCAAAGAGTCAAATAGAAGAAAAGTGAAGAAAGATGGAAGGAAGATTTAGATCAAGTGATAGTGATAATAGAATGGAAGAATGAAAATCACAGTGCGGTGAAAGACAAGTTTAGATGATGGGAAAAGAAGGAAGTCTTACGAAGTAAAGTCTTTTAGATCTTGTTTTCTAAGCTGTGGAGGGTTTGTATGCGTTATACGCAAGGTCATGGCTTGACCTCGCCCAGCCGCTTGAACCGTGTCCAGAGACTTGAACCACCTCATGGCCGTGGTCGTGACTGGAAACCAACTTCTTCAGACCAATGATCGAAGCAAGAACAAGAGCCAATTTGCTCACTATCAAAGCTTTTCCAGCCAAAAGTGCAAGTGCTCCAAGCGCCAAGGGCACCAACGTTCCTCCAATCAGCAGGGGAATGGCGAGCAGTCCTCCCATACCTTTCCTTTTCTTGCCTCGGCCTGAAAAACAAATATCGACATTAGTACACTGGTTATCACCTCCAGCGAAAGTGTTTGCACAAGTGATGTATCTTCCAAGTTCTTCAAATTTTTCCAAAAGCAGCATTGTGTTGACTGTCTCCGATTTTGTTAAATATATTCGTTTGAGAAAGTCAAAATTACAGGTATTTTTGATCTGGATGATGTAATATTGTGTTTGTTTAAAATTGCTTTGTGCAGTTATATTGAAGAGTATTATCTAACCATGAAACTTTTATTTGTTGGTCACGATCGTCTGAGTCAAATACTTCAAAGCAACATTTATCACAAATCTGGGATGGTCTTATGTACAATTGTTGATATAAAACAAAACAATTATAAGTTAGATGTAAGCTACTAAACTTAATGAGAAGTATTTTGATACACCTATCAAATGGTTTCCGAAACAAACCAATAATGTGATCACAACATCTCAATCGTCAAAGTTAGAATAATTTTACAACAAACTTTAGAGGTTTCTTTACAATGTAGTGATAGATAGATAGATCAAAAAACATATTCACCTTCTTCGGTGAGACTCCTTTGGAGTTCCTCGACATTGGGCAGCTTGAGCTTGAGGGTGTGGCTTTGGAAGAAGTTGACAACCTTGTCAAGGATCATGGTGTTGAGAGCATCTTCCCGGTCATCAAGAGCCCTTGGCAAGTTAGCCTCGATTTCTGCAGGGGACTTTGGTGGCTCATCTTGAGTGACCGGGTCGTCCTTGACTAGGGTGATTCCATCAACGATGTTGAGTTGAATGCTCCTCGAGACCCTGTCCATAGCCGACAAAAGCTTAAGTTTCAAACAAGCGCTCATCTCTGATCCTGAGCACTCTTTGTAGACCTGATAGACATAGCGAAGATCACCGAAGACTCCTCCTCCACCCGACCTGGCACTTTCGTCATCAATACTGTTGCTGGTCGGATTCGTCTCAGCAGACCTTGCTGAGACTGTTACCAGTAAAACAGCGATACAGATAAAGTAGTGGGCCAACAATCTCATTTTGGTTCACGAAAGGTACCTGAAAAAATTGTACAATTAGTATGAATAATACGATATAAATAGATCGGGAGATGAATAGACAAGGATATGAGTAGACAGGGAGATGAAAACAATCAAGGTTCTCTAAATATTGACTAGATGAATCCAGTGAACGAAAACACTAAAGCAAGATCAATATTGAATGATATCACAATGTAATCCACAAAACTCATGAAAGCTAATCGTGTGTTACTCGGTGAAGTTACAAGTTCTAAGGGAACCGGAAGTCCCGCAATGATCCCCTTCTCACGTGTCTCACTGATTCAGTATATATGGTATCCCTTGAGCGACGAGTTATTCAAGTTGCAATCACGAACACTGTACCTTTTTGTACTATATATAGCAACCGGTTCGCGCGATTCGATACGAATCAAATTTGCGCCTTTCTTCGAGCCTCCAACTACTACAAGCTACTATACTCGCTGCTAAACCGCGAGATGCGTTCTTGAGAGCACTCTACGTAGACTGTACGTAACAGAAGCCCTGCCCTAGCTCTATATATCTGGTCAGGTGTACCACCGTACTCGGGGATATTGTCCCCCACCAACGAGTACCCGGCTAAGAAACCAACCATTTTCATACACCATCATTTGAGAGCGGTTTACGTTTCAACGACAAACAACCACCGAACCGAGTCGAGACGAGAGCAGAGAGCAATGAATACCTCAGTATCACTCCCCTTCCGCCTGCATTGCCTCCTCCTTCGACACCTGTACTCGATAATGTACATGAAGGTGTTCGAGTCGCCCTCAACATCGCCCAAACCAATACATCCAGTCTTTTCGATACATAAAGTCTTTTCGGCACATGAAGTCTTTTCGGTACTTACCTTGCCCTCGAATTTTTTTTCAAGTGCCAGCAGGGCCTTCTCCTCACTTGGAACTCGCGTGCCTTTTAATTTGTTCCTACATTCTCCCGAGTTCCTTATTTTTTTACTCATGTATTACATACCTCCGGCTTACCCGAGATTTCGCTTACCTTATCGCCTCACGCGAATCATTCTTACGGTAATGCAAAATTCCACCTGCTTTGCTGTTTGCTAGATATGACTTTATTAACGTTTCTGTAAAAAGAATTCGTCATTTATAAAAGAGAAAAGTTGTTTTAAGTAAATCTCTAATCAACCCTTGAAAACATGATTTGGTTTCTGAACTATTATCATCTTTGTCAATCCAGAAAGAAGATAAATCATCCAATTTCGGTACAATCAGCTTAACCTAATTCACTTCAATACCTGCTGCGTTCAGTTGATCTGATTTCAATTTATTTAAATTGCCTTATGAATACACTTAAGTTTAGTAGACTTCAGTTTAAGCTGATTTGGATTTAGCTTCACTTTGAATAGAGTGAAATTAACTTCTGAAGAATCTATTTAAATTCGCCTTCTGATTTCTCCATCATTTGTTCTTTTCAATACGAATATATCGGGCGTTTCTAGTCATCCAGGATCCGTGTGACCCGAACTATGACATTTCTTTTTTATTGTTATAGACATGATTACTGAAAAAGAAAATTTCATTGGAAACAAAAGTGATTTTCTCTTTCATTGAAGTCCCATTCCCATGGTTATGGAATTATGGATTCTATAATAGATCATTCTCTTAAATAGTGAATTCCTTTTTGCTGTGTCTATGGATAAAACCTTAACTAGGTCAGACCAAGTGAAACCCAAAGGCGTTACACTGGATACGCATACATTCTCCAAAAGGGGGGTGAGAGGAGGTGGACCTTAATGATCGAGTTCATAAACGCACTCGTGCATCAAAAGTACGCTGTTCGGCTTCAGAGCATATTTTCGGTGTCCGGAACGCATTGGACTTCTTTCCCTCTTTCATTTCTCCTTCATATTCTTTGCGGTTTGTTGGATTAACTTTTTTCTCCTATTATCTTTTTTCTCTTTTGATTACCTTTCCTTTCTCGATCATCTTTTTTCCTTCCTTTTTCGCAAATCAGGGAAACACTGCTATATATATATATATGGTACTACACACAGAATAACTCTTTCAATAATCCCATAGGCTTCTTTATGTATTATAAATCTACCATTTTAGTAAAAAAGTAAAGCAAAATGTCGTATCCCAATTTATAAAGAAAAAAATAGATACAGATTTCGACTAGAAATCCATTCAATATTTTCCTCTCTCTCTCTCTGGATTGTCAATTTTCCTCATTTAAGAGCAGTTAATTCTTTATATGCCGGAACTAGCGGCTTCGCGCCGCGTTACCGATTTCTCGTACGCAAGTACAAGCCGTGAAAATGATATCCCTGTACGGCGAAAGCGACGATCATGAAGTCTGCTTACACAGAGACTAGTAAACCCGACTGAAACTTGGAGTGTGCGGTAGTCTCGCCTACTTCCGGTTCGAAGAAGTTGTGCTCCCGAATTCTCTCGCTTTCATTCATGGCGTAAATGTATTGCTTCGATTCGGAGAAATCATTCACCACTTGATGCCAAAGTGAATGATATGATTTAGTGAACGATATATCTCAACAGGATTGATTTAAGCCGAGATGAGTCACGGTTAATGCCAGGGCTAGTGCGAAAATTCAGACTTAAGTTCAATTGGGGCCGAATTTAGTTCAAATAAAAATAATCTAGACGGTCTAAATTAGGTCCCTATCATACCTACTTATGGCAGGCTAAATCCAAATGGGGGTGCATTTAGTCCGTCTAATCTAGAAGGTCTAATTAGCTTCCTATCAAGCCCACATGTGGCTAGCTATATTCCAAATCGGGATAAGTCCGTCTAATCTAGACAGTCTAATTAGGTCCCTATCTGACCCACATGTTGCAGGCTAAAGTCCAAATCGAAGCGTTAAATCCGTCTAATTTAGACTTATTCTTTAGTCTTTTTTTACTATATATTAACTGGAAAACCAAATTTTAATTAGCATATTACACTGCACTGAAAAGAATTTCTGCGAAATATTCAACTAAGTCATGTAGTTGACTGGAAAGTAGTAAATCCAACTAATTTCTTATTTAAACTAACCATTATTACTTAGTAGATAATACCATTATTGCTGTAGTTAAAACGTATTAGTTACAAATTACTGATTTAGGATGTTAAAAGGAGGACAGGTAGTTAGTAGTATAACTAACTATGTCGAAGTAGTAAAAGTAAATGAATATGTAGTAAAAATAGCATTTTCTAGCAGTTCACTTAAATACAAAAATTACATTGGGGCCTTAGGGAACTAAGAAAACTGGTTTGATTTACTATCTTCATCTTATTTGTTCTAATTCTCATTATGCTCAGTCAAATCAACCTATAATATTAGCTGTATCGACTGCTTTTTTTACTTCACTTTGCAATATGACTGGTAAAAAAATAATTTTTTTGAGTCTATTTTGTTGCCACAACCAAATTTTGTTCGCTAAAACAATAATACTGAAATATTTAACTCACAATTAGTTAGCCTAATGGTTTACGGTTATTTATAAATACCCATTAGTTAAAAGAATATCAATAATATATCTGAGAATAAACCATGCACTTAATAAAAATGTGTTTAAACATTTATTAGCGTTTAGTTTATATCTGCTCAATAAATGCTGTTCCTGTATAAAAAAATAATTTTCTTCTAAAAAAACATGTCTGAAATCATTGGCTTGGTTGGTAAAGTATGTGGTCCTAAAAAGGAAGACTGATTTTATCTTTGTAAACTGCTGCAAAGTATGTAATCGCCTTAATAGTTAATCGAGGTTAAAGAGAACAAGAAAGAAAGGATATACTCCTCTCCTTTTCGCTTCTCTTTACTTAAATTTTATAATTGTTTTATAGAATACAAGATTTAAACTAGAACGCTGGAACACTTGTTAAATAGTCTTCATTTGAATAGTAAAACTTCTAAATATATTTGGCTAAACTTGTAATATTGTATATTATGTATATTTGTAATGAGAATTTGGACACTGTCTTGATTTTCCAGAATACTTTCATTAATGAAACTAAACCAAATTGTTAAATTCACATTGCAGTGATTATCTATTTTGTTATAAACGATGAATTTTTTAAACAGATCACCTGCTGCATGACGGTTTTATGTTAGTTTCATGACCGTAATTTGCTATGTTTAGTCATAAAGTGTTTGGCGTAATTGCTCTGCGCTCAATAAACTTTGCGATCTTTCAAAATAGGGAATACGAATATTTAAGAGTGATTATCGGGACAGTTATAAAGATTAAGGGTAATAAGTTCATTTCAAAGTATTCCATTAATAATAATAATAATAATAATAATAATAATAATAAACTATTTCATAATGCTGTAGTAATTGAACATTTGGATGATAATGGCTTGCTGTTTTCAGAAATTTATATCTGCTATCCTAGATTTTGTGGAATATAAAATGGAATATAATCAATTAACTTTTTAATATTATGAGCTTTTCAGAAACCACTTGAAGCACTATTTTTCCATATTAACTAACTATTCTATTGTAACGTACTGGAGAAAATAGTTTTGACCCTCTTTGAAAATAATACCACAGAAAACAAATTTTCAGAATATAATGTGAACAAGAGTTCGTATTATACGAGAAATTAAAATGCTCTATTCAAGCTGTCATATTTACTCAAAAGAGGCGTACGTGTCGTGAAATAAATAGCCTACCTTACCTTTCTTATGATAATTACTTCCTGAACAATTTTATTCAAAAGTGGCTAATGTTATACTTGAACTTGTCAAATTAAACAGTCGCCATGGCGAATTTCCGACCGGAAAAAACATATTGTTTTAAATTAATTCTTAGCCTCAATTTGACAATTTTGAACGCTCTAAATAAGACTGATACAATAATGGAAGATTTAAATTCTATGGCCTCTAAGATATAATATCGTAGTATAGATTTATAAGAGGATTTTCAATGGCTTAAGCCTTCCATCATGGTTTAAGTTTATATCTAATCAAAGGTTTCTAATCGCTTCTATCAGTTTGTAAGACTTGAGGGAATCCTTATCTTAAATTACTTTCCCTCTCATCTCCAAGTAGCTGACTTTGACGCCTTCAGAACGGAAGATGGCTGTCGGATTGAAGACCAACGTCCGTGAGGATGTTTCGTTTCTACGGCTGTATGCCGCGGGGCACTGAAGCGCAGACAGATAGTATACAGTTTCCCAGGTGTTCTTTTGTAACGTTGTTGTAGTCTTCAGTCACGAATTTGGTTATTTATCACTGTTAATCTATATTTTATTATGATTATTATATGTTTGTACCACCATTAATCTACCATTTACATTCTTTGCCTTTATAAAATATTTTTTGAACCTTCTTTTAAAATAATCTGCACTCATCTCACACGAAAATCGAGAATGATTTAAATCGATTCAATCTAGACTTTCATCTGAAATCTTATTATTTTAGCCACATGTCATCTTAAGAACGGGGAAACCTTGTTCTATTTTTGAGTAAAAATGATATTCAATTCATTAGAAACTTATATACTGCAGTGCATGTCGAAATGTAAATCAAATTTGTAATGAAAAGCATAGAAAGTCGTGAAGTCACGCGAGTGTCTCCTAATTACGAGCAGATGCTTCTCTCTCCGGATATGAGTATATTGATCCGAGTATTATTTACACAAGCTTCCATCTGCGACATCATTATCCGCTCCATTCAGATTCTGTGTCTCGTCATGTGTAGAAATATTGTATCTAGCATAATTGTACTTTCACACTTTCGTTGTTTCGCCTGACCAGGAGAACCTCGTTCTTTTATACGGTATGTGGATTACTAGATCTCTGGAACACGGAAACGCTCGACAGATGTTTACACAAGGGTCTATCGGTGCCAACGTTATTATTGCGGGAATTCATTATCGACCCTGATAAATCGCGCATGGTAGTTATGCGCAATTAATATTAAGGACGTTATAAGAGAAGACGTTTATATGTCTCTTCCTGCATGACAGGAATTACAAATATTAAGTTTCAGATAACACAAACCAGATTTTATAGACCAGAATGCTGACTATCATATGTACAGATCATCCATTTCTATCTTAACAATATTTATTCCATGCAAAAAAAATTTAGGTTTCAAATAAATCAACAGTTTTTAAGTCGAGAAAGTATCCTTCTTTAATTATATAGAGAAGGGTCAAAAGAATAATTATCTAGACGGGGAACAGAAATATGATACAAAAATGTTGAATAGAATGGAAATTTTACAAATGATGTATGTATATAATTTCTCGGTAGACTATAACTACGCCTTAAAATACGCCCTAGTATTTCTAAAGCTAGCTGTTTAGACAAATTCCTCTTTATTTCGGCCCAATTTTTTACTTCCGACATCTATACCTTATATAATTATAATCTTTTATAGAATAAACTGAAATTAGAAACATAGGAAATTATTTTCTGTCGTGTCGATTACAGAGCTAAAATTCTACTGTTGTGATGATCCTGTCGTGAGATGAAAAGAGAGAATAAAAGAGGAGTGACGTTTTAGTACATTCTCGGTTTATTGCTGTCAGATTGCAAGCAGAGTTATATAGTATCTGCTTCATAAAAACCGCACGAATTGCAAGGTGAGGTAGGTCGATTGCGTAACGGTAAACGGTATAATCATGTACAAGTGCGTCAGATTTTTATAAGTAGAGCAACTGCTTTCAGGAGGTTCGAAGTCTACATTTTTGATTCACTGTTTAGAAGAGCTCAACGCTTGTTTGGCCGAAGTATGCGCTCGACTGGAGACTTCAATGCGTGGGCTGTAGTCCGCTTGTAATCTCGTACTGCGTGCTTTCTTCTTTATTGGTCACTGATCTATTTTCAAGTTGTGCGACCGTATATAAACGATTTCTAAAATACTTTTAAGCTTCAAACGAATAGGCTTCAATTTATTGTTTAAACAATTTCAAATATTATTGTCAACCTCAGTATATATTTTATTATTTCGATACGATTTGAAATTCTTAAAATATGGATTTCGTTTTACTTATTACCACACAAGTTAAATTTTTAAAGGAAATTGCTGGAAAAATTATTTATGAAAAGGGAAGAAAGGAGCTACAGATGGCGCTACTTTTTATAGTAGATGTTTTAGTTTACAAGTATGAAGAATTTTTTAGATAATGGACACTGTATTGTCTCTTTATTTAAGATAAACTGAAACTGAATTAAGGATTACAAATTTGAAGTAAACAATACATCAATGTCATCAATGTCAAAATATAGCCTGACTGCTTTTTACCAGATTAAACATTTTGGGGAAATAAAATATGAGATATTTCGTTTTCTTTA
>JAUESI010000007.1:6197210-6226786 GCA_032275145.1 Synergus laeviventris | reverse complement strand
CCATCATATTTGTAAATGTCTCTAACACATTTATTAGAAGAAGACAAGGATTAGTGGGAAGGATTCTCTACATATCACTATTCTAAAATATGTTTCAGGTGGCTGGCTATCTGGAGCTAATAATGTTCTCGGACTTGACCCTTTTAATAAAAACTATCAGGAAATGCACTCTCATATATTGCAATCCATATTTATATCGTAATAAAGTTTAAAATTAGGCTCCAGACGCATTCCAAGCATGATATGGTAAACGCGCTACAGAAGGGTAGCCATGCGTAATATACTTTGCAAGTCTAGCAAACACATAAATTAAGTGACGGACGTACTATCTCATGCATGAAGTTAGCTTGACAAACGGAATGTTCAATAAGCTGAAAAAACTGAGTTTAAAGTGATTTAACAAATTTCTTTATATGATACTTGAAATGTAGATGGAGGTAGATCCTTCAGGAAGAACCAGGTCACATTGAATTCGTTTATTAAAATAATTTATGTGCTTTCGAACGTTCAGCAGCGGCTATAAAATAAAAAAATATTTAACGTGATTTCAATGGCCGACGTTATTATGTTTCAAACAATTTTGTGTATTCTAATTAATTAGTTATGTCCACTAATTTGAAGAAGAGTTCACGGTCTGAATTCAATTGAGCAGAAAGAAGGTGAGAAAACTATTAAGTACGATGGATGTAATCGATTAAAGAAATCTTCTGGTATTATTCCCGAGGCTATTAATCTCAAATGTTTAAAGTGGAATAGGCGAAGGTCAAGGAGAAGAACCTCGTCGACCAGGAAGGAAAGTGTGTCAAAAATCCCGCATGGCCAGAAAGTGCCTCTTCTTTTTTTAATCTGTCTTTCTACGCTTCGCATTACCTCTCGCACAGTATTATTTTGCCTCTCTCAATTTATGTCTCTCTCATTTTACATCTCCCTCATTTGATATCTCCCTCATTTTGTATCTTTCTCTCTACACTCTTGGCGATCTTGTGTTTCTCGTAAGAGAAGTTCAAGGGGAAGCGGAACCTGTTCTTCAGTGGGTCAACGTCTGCGAGTGAGATCGTCTTCATCGTCTCTGTCGTAGTTGCTATTTATCGTGACCACGAGTGTCAAGCATCCTACATACATGTGTGGCGTTTCTTATACCACAATACATTATGCAGGTAGACAAATCTGTTTGCAGTCAGGTATTTACAATGTAATTGTTTGGAATTGTTTACCAGAGTTTTTTAAGGATGGCGCTGTGAATACAATGAATCGTTAGTGCTTGACTTTAATGCAGGCTATTAAATTCAGAAATGTAGTCCGGGTCCCCGGGCGATTCCGTGAAATCGCCATAAAAGGACTGTCATAAGTGGACCACTTCCAATGGGATAATTTTGACCTTAATTCTTATTCGTAATTTTGTTTTGTTGACTCTGTAAGAGTGTGTGTCTCACGCATGAAAATTTGCAAAGCTGAGTCTATTTACAGACTTTCAGTTGGATTAAGTCCAATGTGTACCGTTAGAATTGATAGTCAGAGCTATAAAATATAATCGCAGGATTCTAGGAAGTAGGATGAAATGCCTTCAGGATTCTTTCGATCTTAACTTATTGTTTTATTAGTGAAGAATTTAATAAGATGTAAGTTTAATTGATCAACTTATTAATATTGTTAAACATAATTATTTTCTCTTGGTTGATATTGATTAAAAATGAAAAACCAGTTATGCGCGTTGATTAAGCTTCTGTTAATGTTTTCTACTTTGGATTACAGTTTAATTAAATAGATAAATCGATTGAGAATAATGCACTTCATTTAAGTAGGGTGGGGACGATTTATACGTGTTTGGAAACTGCCTCTGAGATCAAACAAGAATATCCGGATTGAAAATCACATTAGCTACTATAGATAACTTTATGATTCAACAGTATAGAATACTTGTATCGTAAACTTTTACTATCAAATGTAACTTTAAACCCACTTAAGTAGGTTGTAATATAATTTAGCTTAAAAATAATGTAGTGAAAACGAGCATCTATATTATATAATGATTTTGATCTCATTCAGTAAATAATAACAAATATTAGGTAACTCGTCTCTATTCTCGAATTAATTTATATAACTGCAATGGATAGTTATTATATTATGTATTAAATAAATTAAATTAAGAGGAAATACTATAAGCACGTCTTGTACGCTATTATTCTTTACGAACGTGTTAAAAAAATAGAGAGACAATTTTATTTCCTTGTTTGTAATCCATTTTGGTTAATTAAATCTTGGGAATAAATATTTGCACAAAGAAATGGTCTTTTGAATTGTATTTCTTGATTGTACTATTTCCCATGATTTTCTTTCTAAAGTGGAGACACGTTACTGAGCTGTATTATCACATTAGATTGCATAACTTTGGAATGAAAATGTGCTTTAGTAATTCATAAATGACTTCATTAATTCGTAAGTCATGAATTAAAAATTTCTGTTCATTTAAATCGAAATTTCTGGATGCATTGTGCTGATTAAAAGTTCTATAATATCATGTTGATACTTACTCTTCTTTCCTCTGCCTTCATCAACGCTATCACTGATATCCTCAAAGCTTCTTCCAGCAGACTCAATGGCTCCTAGGATGTCGCTACCCTTAAGGTCAACTTTCACAGAGTGGGTCCTCAGGAATCTTCCCAATCGGTCGAACAACAGAGTGTCTACATCCGTTTGGTCAATGGACCTAAAAAGGGAAAAATTTAATAGTTTTGCACGAAGTAATAAACAGATTTGTAAACTAGGAATGTAAATTCATTCATCTACACGCAGCCACAAATAGTGTTGAATTAAGGACTAACCTTGGTGCACCCTCTTCAGTACCTCCAGTTTTAACAACAGTGATGCCCTCACTCAAGGTGATGTCTTCTTTGTCCGCGAGCATTTTGTCCACGAACGCAAAAACTTTGTACTTGATGCAACTCATGGAGTCCTTTTTCAAACAATCCGAGTAGATTGTCGCCATGAGGTCGTTCTCTCCTGCATGTTTGTCACTGGCCGGAAGTGCTGAGGTGGACGCCACCGCCAGGATAAAAAGAATTGATAATCTGTCGAACATTTTGGTTTCTTTTGTTTTTACAAGACTACTCTACGATCTGCAGTCGTAGTACGCGGTCACGTGTTCCCGCGTTTTGCAGTCACGTGTTCACCGGAAACCGGAAGGAAAAAGGGTTCCTTTAGCTCTCACTCTCGAGACTTCCTCTCGTGTCGCTCGGATGCGTCGACGGACACCAAATGCGAACGGTGGACTTGTGTGTTGCATCTAAAAGACCATGCTTTGCTTTTATACCAAGAGAGGCGATACGAGGGGATTTCACGTGCTCACAGGTCCCGAGGAGTTTGCAGGCATCCCCACTCGCACCTTCTTTCCCTTCCCGTGACCCCCAAACCCCTCTCTCTTTCCCTCTCGCAACCATTGACTTGAAGAAAGACCCCCTAGTACCCACACTTGGGTATTTTGGCAAGATAAAAAAGACCACCAACAACGGAAGACTCCAGGAGTTGGGGATGAACAAGTGAAAGAAGGAGGCAAAAACGATCGACCCAGGTCAACCACACTGATGGTCTCTCTTCTCTGCCGACCAAAGCGAAGACCTACTTCAGAATCCATTAACAATCATCAAAGAAAGGGGAAAATTATGATTGCGATCATATGAGGACACAATCTTTACAATGACCAGTGATCACCAGGGGAGGAAAATCTTTCGCGTCTTCAGCTAACAGCTTTCCTATTCATCAGAATCATAATACCAGTCTCCCATTGTCATCCGAGAGATCATTCCCATAATTACCTACTTACGGAGGATTACCTCAAGAGCTCTTTGGTTAGAATCATAATTTTCTTCCAGGCTCCACTTATTGTCGACCTTCCACTTATTAATCAGACACTTCCGACAGTTGTTCCCAAAATGCAAACCGAGTTTGCAACGTGGGTTTCTAATGTGGGAAACTGTTGGTTCAAGGATACAAGGATGGATCTGGAACAGTATTTACCGAGTATAGATTATGGAGATGATGCTAAAAAATTATGGAAGAACCCTTCAAATGCTACCTTTGCCAAACTTTGCCAAATCGATGACAAGCTCAAGGACAAAATAAATATTAAATATAAAACAATCTCAGACCTAGTGTTGAAGAACCAATTATTTACCAGTTACTGTCGAGCATATAGAGAAACAAAAGTATAATGTACGATACAGTTACGACAGGATACCGGAAAAATACCGATTTGTAGGTTAGATGGTTGATTTCTAGGCTGGGACATAATCGACAGAAGTTAATTAATATCGTCAGCATCGGGGAGCATCAAATCGGTGCAATTTTCAAGAGCGATCGGCGCGACGGATTCTAACCGATCATTACTAATACCGTCATGAAAAGTGCTCCCATATGGCGGTTCCACAACAATTTTAGATCCTTTGCTTTAGGCTGATCGGAGTTTCGAAGGATATAGCGCCGCAGCGTTTTGCGAGTAGAATTTAATTGTATAATGATTCTTGAATTTAGTTGGCCAGTGGTTTGCCGTGGGCGCAGGTGTCGATCCCTTTCGAAATTCGTCAGGAGATGATGGACGTAAGAAGTTGCTGGAAACCGGGCCAGTCACCTATTTTCAACTGGGTCGACTAAGAAGAGTCGGTCGCTCTTTTCGTGATCTCGATCCCCGTGAGATGAAGGGATCGAGACCCCTGACCGATGAAATCAACTAATGCCTAAGGCAACTTCGTAACATAGTTTGTTCACCAAGCCTAACTTCGTTTCAATTACCACTTCAAGCTCATCCACCATAATCAGCTCTTCAGCGTTCCCACTATTTTACAAAATGTTAATGACCCGCGTTGCAATTTAGACTCTATGTGTGTGCTAGAATCAACTATCAAATCGTCTAATTGTAATTAAGCAGCATTGTATATGATTTTCCCAAGCTCCAATTAAGAGCAAGGAACAACTAGTCATTAAACGTGAATTGAGTAGTTTTTTAAAATTAAAAATTAAAAGTATTGAAAAATAGCAGACAGATAGGAAGAAAGGCAAAGTCGATCTGGAATCAGAATCTTGTTCTGAGAGGTTTCTCCGGACGAGATAGACGATCGAAAGTGCTTTTGCCGTAAGATGCGTAGAGAGAAGAAGCCAGGAATAAGAGAGACTGTGAGGATATCTCGAGATGAAAGCACACTTAATTCTGCTGAAACGAATTAGTTGGTGTTTACTAATTAGGCTCATGACACTAATTAGTCGCAAGTATGCAGTAAAATCTAGTGAGAGACATGAAAACTCAACGGGAAGTTAACGGTCGGTTGATTGTTTCGAAACCTGCTCGTGGGTTCAAGAGATCAAATCGTTCAGGACATGAGAGGTACACCCTTTTCACTATGATCATTAAATAAGGTTGTATTTGTTTCTAGATGTATCGTACACATCTTTAAAGTACAACATACATATACTATATGCATGATAATGCATAAATTTATCATCCATAAGTGTCTACTACAAGCAGTAGTATCTATAGTCAAAGAAAAAGTTGATACCACTTGTAGGTAGAAATTCTAGTAACCTAGTGACACGTGAGTCTGATTCATCGTCTTCATGGTCGGTAGCTTATAATAGTGCATATGACTCGCTTTATATTCTAGAGAGAGGTTGATGAGATCCAATTAATTAGAGGAGTCCAACAAACAGCTCATTGCCAGGTGATTAAGTATTATCCTTTCTCATCTTTATAAAGATTTTTTTATGACACATTTCTATGCTCATAAAAAAAATAGCTGTGAATTTGATCTCGGGTGCTTTCTAGTTGTATGTATTCAAAAGGTGCTCATGAGCACTTATTCATTATGAGCACTTTGATATAATGAAAATCAAATTTTCAAATATTATAAATGTCCGCAAATTTCTTACATTTCCATAATATGTATATTAATAGTATAGGTCAATCGATTCGTCTCGAGTCAAAGAATCTTTTATATTCCTGTATCAACTTTGAACTATGTCAAGGAAAAAAGTTTTACTGTGAAAAACTGATTTTCAAATATTATAAAAGTTTTGAGATATTTGGTGGTGCAATAATAAACCCTTCAAATTTCATCAATTTATCTATAATTGTCTTTGAGTTTTTGTGGCGACAAAAAACGGCGACATCCATACATACATACATATAGAGATACACACACATACATTTTTAGGACATTACAATTCAAAAGTTATAAATAATTCCAATCGTTATTAGTTCTCGTTCGTGGTGAATGAGTAGTTCCCTAGAAAACGTTTCGGCCGTCAGGCGGTTGACAAATGACTGTCTGACCACGATGGAACTTACTACTGCGGAATGTTTTCTAGTCAGTCCTCATTTCTTTTTTCGTTGCACGTATGTGAAATGCTGAAATGTTTGGTAATTACAATAATGTTGACAAGAACTTGTATGTTGGATACTATTAAATAATTATCCCTATTAATTAGAAAGAACTGATTATAAAAAATAGAATTAAAACATTTAAAAATAACTTTGACACAATTTTTAGAAAATTACGAGGTTTATGGTCCTTATTTAATCTTCATAACTATAAAATTATGTACAAGACAAAAACCTTAAAAGCCTTTCACGCTCGATTAGATACAGACAAATTTCAAATCAATTCAATTAGTCTTTCAACAATATAACGATTCTCACCTGTAATCTTAAATTAGAGATCTAATGTGCTATGAAACCTAACTTTCATTGTACTTCTTTCTAGTTGGGCTCCTTGGCTATATCTACTTAGAGAAAGGAGATAAGATAAAAGATAGACATAGATCAATTGCTCTATTCCAGATCTATAATTTACATTGTAAGTAAGGAAAATAACAAGTAATTTCAAAATAATTTCAAAATATCGATATTCGACATCAACTTACTTCCCCCTGTACATATTTTACGGTTAACTTTACTGAATATTCAAGAGCCATGAGAGTGAGAAGAGAGTTCCAAAAAAGAAGAGGAAAAAAACTGAAGTTAACATGTAAGGAGAACCTGTTTCGATACCCCCACTCTCCACTTTACTCTCTTGATTTATTTGAGTTTACCATCTTAATAAGGTCTTTATACTACTCAATGAAAAATCACTGTCACAGAAAGTAGAGGTTCTTCTTAGTTTAAAAGATATCTTTAATTGCGTCAATGAATCATTCGGATACTCTAATTGATTTTGAAAGCCTTTTAAATCTTTCCGTGTATTTAAAAGAAAAATTTAAAGGAATAAATGCAAATTTTTTAGGAATTTTAAAAGGTTTCTAGGAAGCTTAAGACATATTAACAAATTGAAAGATATATCGAAGAGATTTCAAAAGGTTTCTATAGTTTTTGAGCGTTTTTCTATAGTTTTTTTGTCTGGAAATTTTATTGAGGTATTTCAAAAGATTTTTCTGACTTCTAAACGTTTTGAACACTTGTAAAAAAATTCTTGATCACAAAAATCGATCAGTAAAAAATTCTTTTAAATCCTATCAATATCGATGTTTACTACTTTTAACTAACAATAGCTGAAAGCATCTTTACATAATTAGTCCCAGCATTGTTATGAGTTAGAGGAAAAAATAGTGGAAGAAGATATCATAAAAACAGAGAAATGAAAATAGCCTTCTGCTGTGATTAGAGATGATCTATTTGAAGACAACGTAACATAAATGGTAGAAGACGCAAGCTAAAGTGGTTGGTTGCAGATTCTACGGTTGTGGTATCTGGTAACGTTGGCGTTCACCGCAAACGAAAGTCCCTCTTCCTTTCAAAGTAATTTTATGTTTTGCTTCCACTTCGAGCTCCTCCGGTTCATTCTCGTCCTTTGCATCGCTCTTACACTATATTCTGCAAGTGTTCGCGTGTTTCTGATGCACGCACTGCCGAAAGAGAAGGTAACGAGTCGTGACCTCTGTCTTTTTGTTTTCCTGCATTCGTTAATGCCTTCCTGGTTCATTCACTGATTCGGCCGTGGGAATTTCGTGGAAATGGGGTCTTCTTCGCTCGTATTCTTACAATCATTTAACTCTCTGGGCAGCAATCTACACGAGTTTTTAATAACTGCTAAAGAAAGCGGTGAAAATTTAAAAAAGTGTCATTAATGCCAAATAAATCTCAAAATAAAATTAATATGAAGGTATATTTTATACAAATTATCTGAAAATATTCGGAACTCTCTGAATAATTTTGTAAGTCATCGCTTCATTACTATTTATTGCAATAAAGCAATTAGAAATGTTCGGATGTTGCCCACGCCTGGAATAGGATCTGGCTCGATCTGAAGTGAGTCGAGATAGAATTGAATTTTTTCCAGAGATAAAACATGGGTGGGCTCTTTTGCGAAAGCGAATCTCCATTCAGCCTGATGTCAAGCGTCCAGGTAATTGACCCGATTTAAGCCTGATGGACAGCTAAGTCGGCCTCTCGACCTCAGGATCGCAAAGCATGCATGCGGATGCACTTAAAGTGCACTTTCCCCCGAAGATCGTCTGGACTTTTCCACCTCAGTTATTCATGCGTTCCGGATTGCAAGTGCACCACCAACAATCAGGTTTCATTTAATCGACTCATGAAATTTCGACCACGCGAAAACTCACTGTTAGTTCCTGGAAGCCTGGAAAGCCATACAGGGCAGATTTCTCCTTCCGGCCTTTTCCCCTCCACCAATCACCAAGATTTCGGTTAACAAGTCCCGTATCCGGCGATACGGGAAAATTCGACATTATTTTAATATTTCTCCTGTCCATATTCAGACCTTGACCGCATTGCAACCTCCGTTGTGAGAACATGATAGCTACTTAAATATTTATTATCAGGGGAAAGTGTGAAAGTTTGACGGAAACGATAATTTCTTAAATTTTGTTTCTCACGATGATGAGCTTTGATAAAGATAATAAATAATCTACCTCTTTCATTGACATCTCAAAGCCAAAAGGAAGTCAAGATTGTACCGTATTTCAAGTCCGAAAAGAATTGGAACTTCGAAAGTTCTCTTTAGGTCACGATATTTTTAAGTGGGCAACTTTCTACTTTTTGAAAGATGCGCTTCGAGATGATTGAGCTCACTCGAAGATACCATGAATTTTTACTCTCGAGTTATGAAGTCTCTCTTATTAAGAATACTTAATCACTACTTAAACCTTCATTTAACAAGGAAAATAAATAATTTCTTTTATTATTAATTATCTTTATTTGAACTTAAATCAGGTTTGACAGGAAAGGAAGTGAGGAAGCTTTCTTCTCTACAAAGAAAAAACAAAGAAAAAAAAAACTCCTCCTCTTTCAAAAGGACTTACAAGGATTTTTGAATCAGAGAATAGATTTGATAGATAAAATGGAAAAAATAGAACCAAGATATTATTGTAACAATGTATTGATCAGTTCGAAAACTTCGATTCGGGGGTAAACTTTTGACACCGAGGACAATAATAGCGACTAGCCTCTGTTTGATTCGTTGACTTTAAAAGTCTACTTACAAAAGTTCATTTACTCAGTAAAGATTTACGCAGTAAATCGAACACGGACAGTGTGCAATAATTTACAGGTGATCGAGTAAGTATAGTATTTACATTATACATTGCACCCAGTGCACCAAGTGCAACGCTATTTTTTAAATTTATAAATTAAATAAATACATCCCCCTCCAGAAACTGGAGGGACTGGCAACGAGAAGGTTTTTTCGTCTCATGACGAACCCTCGTGGCCTTGAATAAATTAGAGGAAACCAGCCACGTGGTATCTTATTTATATTTAACGGTGGTATCCAGAGAAGCTTTGAGCTGCTCCCGAATCCCATCCAGAAGAGCTGGATTGCCATCCTCCAGAAGATGCTGCTGGTGCTCCCCATCCACTGCTGGCACTGTTGTATCCAGTGATTCCACCTTTGCCTGACAAGTAGGATTTCAGTTTCAAAAATCCAGAAATTGCGATGGCAATAAGGGAGGCAAGAATTGCCTTCTTGGCGATCAAGGCGACTGCGAAGTAGGCCAGGACAGCGAGGATACCGATCTTAACCTTTGCGGCGATCAACAAAGGAAGGATCTGCTTCAGCATTTTTTTCTTACCTCGTCCTAAAAAAATAACAAATTTAAATGTTAGATTTTTCCTGGGAAATTAGATTCAGTGATAAAGAAAAGTGCTAAAGATTTTGCGAGCAAGGGATTCATTCAATCAATCACTAGTTTCGTAAACTATAAAGAACAAAAAATTCTATTTCTACACAAAGAATATGCAAATTATACTGTTTTATTCAATTTTAAGTAATTCTGAAAGTACTTTTTTCATATATTATGCATGTTATACAATTCAGAAAGAATATTTTTAAAAGAGAATTAGAGAATCAAGAATTGTGTGAAGATATCATACCTTCAACGACTTCATCGACAGCTTGGCGTATTTCTTGGGGAACTGAGTCAGAGACAGCACGTGCAGATTCAGTAATCTTTTCAATTGCAGGGGCAAAGTTGATCTGCAAATAAGAAAATATTGAAAATATTTGACTCTCGCATTTTATTTGGAACTTAAAAACTTTTAAAAACTTTCGTCTTGTCTTTTTTCTCATCACTCAGTTTTTAATGAATCAAATAAATAAATGTGACGTGTTATTCTTGTGTGTTCGAAATTGAAGCATATTTTAAAAAAAGAAATAAATGAAATTTGATGGCAAATAAATGTAAGAATCACTTTCGTACCTTGAGGCTACGTCCAGCGAAGAAATTTGTGGCTTCTTCTCCAACAAAGTTTTCGAGAACACTTTGTCTTTCGGCAACATTGTTGGCAGTGTTGATTTCCTGATCGTAGAGTACGTCTTCGTTGGACCTTGATGATCTGTCTTCCTTGGCTTTTACCAGGCTCACACCGCTGACGATTTCCAAACTGTCTTTGCCGAAGAACTCTTTAGCTTTTCTATAGATACTTCTTTGCACGCAGGCAATGCTGTCCTGCGTTAAGCAATCTTCGATGCTTTGACCTGAGGCCAGCACCACAGCAGTCGCCAGACACAAGATAGCGAACAACTTCATTCTGATTTCGGTCGACGAGTACGAGTCACGCACAGGTGTGGATCGTTATATATGCTTCGAGCACGATGTAGGGAAAAAAAAGAAAGAGAAATACGGTAGACCCGCCTTTTTCCGAAACACGACTCGAATGTAGTGAAATTTCGTGTGGTCCATCGAACAGGCTCTTTACCTTATATTTGGCGGGCCCCTTCCCACTAGTGTCGCGTCCCCACCGTAAGTTTTTTCGTTATTTGCTGTGCGTGTGGGACTTCGGGGCATGACGTCTTTGAGGCGTGATATAGGTATGAAAGTATTCATCCAATAGGTGAGACCTGCGACACGAGGTGGGAAGAAGACGCCTCAATTTGACCTGCGACCCACGAACAAAACGGTTAATATATTTAGAAGAACGTATTTAGAAGTTCGTGTCAAATGGTATGCGTTTCAAATTCTAGGAAATAGGAATTTTATTATTCCTCCGTTTTAGGCATGAAGGAGGTGATAAATCGATGGATTTCATTCATGAATAAGTAAACATTACGGTGCTCAACGAAATTGAGAGCCGAGACTCATTCCTAAGGGAGTCTAACTGGTTTTTGACCAGAGGATTCTTGTTGGTGAGAAGTGGATTTTTAGGGCAGAAGAAGATGCCGTTTAAGTCAAACTTGTCTATATTTGAAATATTCTGGATATTTTAGATTTTCGATTTTAGGTTTTAGGAAAGGTTGATGGTGAGCTTACTCAAGATTGAAAACTTTTTTTTCTGACAATTAATTAAATAGGATCGACTTTAGGATATGTCAAAAGTTTACAAATATTTCATACATTTTAAAAAAATATGAAGTACCTACTTTTCGTTTATAATTCTAAAATAGTTATCGAAACTTTTCTTCACTTGGTCCAGAAGTTTAGAGTCAATGAAAATTTTCAAAGCTGTATTAGAATTCTTCACGAGAAATACTTCAGATTTTTAAAAAACTTTATGAAGTACTTGAAAACTTTTGACAGTCAAGGGGAGTTTCGATGGCTAGTTTTTTTTCTGTGTACCTGGGGCTCTTTTTGCTTATCATTAGACTTGGAAAAATTTCTTACAAACTCTGAAAATAGCCAAAATTAGGTATTTGTTATTACTCTATGTTTTGTATATTATATCTTGAATTTAGGCAAAAGCACATCAAGTTACGAGCAGTCCGGCGAGTCTTGAGAGAAAAGAGTTGCTGAGATTACGGAACAATGTATTGATGTATTCTTTCATTTTCACACGTCTCAAATTGAAAAGTCAACTTCGGGAAAAGGAGAAAAAACTGTGAAAAATCATAAAAGGTTTTAAAGTAGTGAAAGCTTTCAGTTTTCACTTTTTTAAAAACTTTCACTCTTTCACTTTTATTGGTTTTTTCACAAGTTTCTCCTCGTTCTGTTAGTTTTACTTTTCTTAAAGGTACTATATATTAGGTTCCTAAAATTCAGGGCCTAAAATTATTTTTAGTTCCATTTTTCAGATTGTTACATTTTTAATAAAACTAGCAAACCAACAAAAGCGCCCCACGCACGGGATAATTTTTTTTTTGTTTACTTTTCACAATTTCAAGTCATTCAAAAGTCAATCAGGCTTGAAACAACAATGTATACAAGATTTTCAAGACATTTTGTTATATCACTTTTTTTAGAGATGAATTTCAAGAGGTTGCGAGGAATTTTAAGGAAGTTTGTTAGGATTTGTAAAAAATTCGTAGAATTTTAAGAGATTTCAGGTTATTTCGTGGAATTTTATAAGAATTAATGCAATAATAAGGGATTTTAAATAATTCTAAGGGATTCTAGATGGTGGGAAATTTTGAGGAATTTAAAGAGGTCTAAATGAATTTGTAGGGATTTTAAATGTTGTCGTGGAATTTCGAGTAATTTAAAAATGTTTTATGACTTTTAAAATATTTTATGCAGTTTGAAGGATTTTAAAGTTCATTAGGGAATTTTATTGAGGGATTTCTAAAGATTTTTCTGATTTTAAAATATTTGGTGGAATTTTGAAAGATTTCATCTAATTTAACGTGAAGAAAGAGGTTTCTAAGAATTTTTAGAGATCGTCACAAATTTTCCATATGGATTTCAAGAGATTTCCAAGAATTGTAAGAGTTTTTAACAAATTTTATTTTTTTTTATTATTATTTTTTAAGTAAATAGATGGTTTCAATAAAATAAACAAAATTACACGAGTTTCTGAAACAGCCTACAGTTATTTTCGACTCAACCTAAAAATGTAACAAAAAGAGAGTTTCTTTTTTTAACGGCAATCTCAACTGCACCTGGTTAAATTTTGAAAAAGCAGGTATTCAAAAGGTGTATGTACAACTCTCACTTTCAAGCTAGGATTATAATTTACACTGTTCTCACACCGTGTACGAGCTTCATCGCATACGAAAACATTATAATAGTGAAAGTTCATGTTTTCGTCTGAGACGTTTGAATGAAAGTTTATGAGTTCAAACCGAATTACAATGTCTGAGTGTAAATGGAGCAAGATGTGACTTCGCAAAGAACATCCGAAAGTGATGGAAAAAACTCCTCTAGTTTTAATCAAAATGATGGCGTGAATTTATAAAAATTATACTCTTAAACCATGAAATAAGAATCGAAAGTAGTTTGATACTTCACAATCTTGGCACATGACTCTTGTATATAAAAACCACTACGAAAAAATTTTTGTATTTTAAAAATACAAGAATATCAAGTCTCTTATGTCCTTTAGTGGTCCCCTGAAATTATTCAATTATGATTATTCAAAAACTCGGAAGGAAGAAACGGATTTGTAATTTTTACACAAATATATTCTCTCTGAAAATTGCTCTATCATTCATAATGATTAAATCGTCTGTTTAAAGTATTTTAATTCTTTTTCAATTAAGTCTAGACCTGTCAAATATGGTAAAGAGGATTAGGCGAGACAAAGTGGAACATGCACATTTTTATTGAAAAGTAAGTCGTGTCATTTATAGACATCGTTTAGCAACTCGTTCACCGATATTTTTCACAGCCTCAATACCATATTAGATGGTTAAGAACTTAAACTTTCTTTTTGTTCTCTAAGTATTTAAAGAATCGTTTAGTACTGATAATTACAATTACTTATCACTTATTTAAAAACCTTTGTTAGTTCATTCTTGAACCCGCTTGCAAACTTCCGAAAATTCAATGCAAAGATCCTAACATCCGTTTGTTATTTTAAATGTTTTAATTACTAGATCTTTCAATCGTACACGTGCATTCACCTTATTTAATTTTCAATGAAAGTGAAGGACACGTTCTATCCCCACTTATGAATGAACTTAGAACGCCATCCTTGATCCTGAAAACTTGCAGTGGACTTGCACATCACTTTCACCTCGAAGCAAGAAAGGAGGTACGAAAAAAAAGTATGCTGCAAAAATTGTTACAAATTGCTTTACGAAAGAACAAATTCTGTAGCAGGTGGAAAAAATATTTTAAGATTTTTTTCCGAGGTAATAAACGATCTATCCAAAAAACTTATAGTTACTTATCATTTAATATTCAGGCAAGGTAGTGAAGGTAGTTAACAATCTGGAAACAGTCTACCGACACAAACTCAGTAATTTATTACCAAAAACGCAAATAGAAGGAAAGTTGTCGAAATTACTGTATTTATTTATGCTGCTCTCACGTTCACATTCGTTCCATATCACCACAAGTGAAACTGACTGCTAGTACAAGTACCTGGAGAAAACGAAACATACTGATTAATATCGTCAAGTTACACAAATACACATGGAGATGGTCTAACAAGATATTAATCTAAGTATCTATGTATCCAAGTACACTATGTTTCCTTGTCTTCTCATTAAACTATTAAAGTCAAGGAAGAGACGACAAACACTGAAAAAAATGAACGGTTCGTATTTTCATTAAGATGTATTAACTGCATTACGTTTAAATACCCTGATTCGAGTATTATATAGTAACGGATATTATCGAGAAAGATCTAGTGACATGAATCTCGTTTAGTCCTTAATTGATAAAAGCCATTAATTTTCTTCGCAGTTGTGCGTGACTATCTACAAGACATTCAATCTTGTGATGATGCTGCTTATGTTAATTTTCAATCTTCAGTCTTCAGAAGGTTGCAAATTCAAGTGATTTAAGTTTGGAGCATTTAAAACTTGAGTCTTGTTCTTCACGTGAATGTTAGTCTGCACGTGACTTATTAAGTTCGCCAAGTACTAAAGCTCCTTTGAATTATCCTACTCTCTCTTGAACATGCTAAATTCATCGTCTAAGTCCCTGGAGTAGATTACGAGGCGGATACGGAATACGTTCGGCATGAATGAAAGAAAACTGGTATATGTATATCAGGTTCAAACATCCCGGATACGACCTTCAGTCGCGCCACTTGTGTGGACATCCACTTTCTACTTTGACCCTGTGCAAACTTCTTGCAGATTACTGGCTTGTCGTTTTCATTTCATTTCCTCTGACCCTCCAAGCTAAACCGGAAGTGAAAAGGATGCTGCTCTACCCAGGCGGGGAGGTCGCTCTTATATAACGATTTATCCTTTCTCAGTATCGATGATCATCATAGAAAACTCGCTCAAGGCGGTCCTCAAGGAATAATGAACTTGAAAAGTAAAAACAAAGTTTATTTGTCTTCTACTACACATACAAACAAATTATCCAAATTTTGCACGAAAGTCAGCGTACTTTTTAATTGTACTCTCAAAATTAACAATTCTACAAGAATTTTCACGAAATTCTTACTACTTTTTTTGAAAGGAGGAAGGATTAATATTCAACCTAACTTTCAAAAATGTGTATGCTCTTCCTTTTTTTTAAAACTTTTCTTATCTTTAATGAGAAGATAATATAAGTTTATGTTTTCTGAGACGCCAGATGGCTTTTTACCGCAATGAACATTTTAATTTCCTATATAAGAACAAAATTACGATTTTGAAGAAATGTTCATTTTAAGAAATATTTTCCTGCGAAGAAACATAGTAATGAGTACTCGCTACTCTTACTTGTATTGTATTACGCGGAAGTTTAGATTTTATAGCATTACCATCACGTTTGTGCTGGATTTTGGTCAAATAGAATGCACTACTTTCTTACTATAATTTTGCGATTTTACTTTCCCCATTAATATATTACTGCTAAATTTGAATTTACCTTCTCTCAAATAATTTTTAAACCTCTTAAGCTGCATATAAAAAATACATTACCAGAAATATATTCTTAGTTTCTCATTTAATATGCATACTTCAAACATACTTTTTTCTCAAACAATCCTTCCTTGAGGATAGAAAGTTTCAGAAAAATTAAAAATTAAACGAGGATACATATGTTGAAAACAGAGAGAGAGAGAGATTCTAAAAGATAAAAATGGCTTTTTCACAATTTTCGATCTTGGTTTTATATGTTTTTCATCCAAAAAAGAAAATCTCTTCAATATTCAGTTGACGCAAGTTGTAAGTTGTAAACCTAATAGTTAGAGAAGAGACGCGTCAAGAATTCTTGATGATTCGTCGATCTCTAAGTGAAGACCGTACACAAATATTTCATGTGAGGCCGGTGACACGCGTTCGACCTGAAAAATCATGTGGTTGAGAGTAGCCACTGCCCGATTTGAAATTCAAATTTTCACCCAGGATCGTAATGAGCGTGGAATGTAACGGGCCCTCTCTCGCAAACGTAGGATCGGCTATGGGTCCATAATTCAGCTACTGTGCCAGAATGTGCGATATTAACAGATGATCAGATTAGTCAAATTTTCAGAATTCCGAACTAAAAGATATTTTTTCATTAAATTCGTTGTACATTATCATATTTGTTATCTATCGGACATCAAAATGCAGTTATAAATTAATCAGCAATAAAGTTATCAACCAAAATTTTAGTGCAGTCTCAAATCTTAATTTTAGACTTAGTGTGCTGAAAAAAGTACCTATTTCACGTCTTCTATAATTAAATGATGATGCGAATAATTAGTAGTTGCGTTATATATTTTCATGTTGCCATCTAGACTTTCATTATGTAAGTCTAGAAAGTAGTGCAACTTTTATTTTCATTGTCGCAATTAGGCCAAATGAAAGTCAAGGACTTTTTGTGAGCTTTTGTTAGTAGATTATATATTTTTTTAAACTTTTTGTGAATATGATTTATGGCTTACATAGTTTTACTGATGATATACAAAATAAATAATAATAATAGATTAAGGAGTGAGTTTTGTTAAAATTAAATCTTTATTTACCTTTCAATTTTTTATGAATATTTTTTTCGCATAAATGAACATCCAATAATATTTGTATTTGAAAAAAGTATTTTAACAATAATCTCATCAAATTTGGTGATTTCAGATCTTTCTTTACAAAAAAAATTTAATATTTATTAATAAAAATGATTAAAATTAAAAACAGTTGTAAACAAATTTTTAAATAGCTGCGGTTTTAATTTTTCCAAAATAAAAATTTTAAGTTGTGTGGATAGACAAATTAAATATAAATATTACTCTTATGATTAAAAAAAGCACCGACAGTTGCTTTCATTTGAAGTAAACAATTATTAATAATTTAGTTTCATTTATAAATGGAAAGATTTATTTAAAAATAGATGTCATCTTTAACAGACATTTTTCTCCAAACTTATTTTTTAGATGGTACTGAAACATAAGTAAATCTACAAAGAAAGTTGAATTTTCGCCTGACGGTAGGCAACCCTACTTTACTATTTGTAGTGTTTCTTTTCACGAGTGGAAATCCTTAATATTGAATATTTTTATCTCATTAACATTTTTAAAAATTTTCAAAAAATATTAAATAAGCAATTTGATAAGATTCTTTCAACAGAGTGGCGATTCTGTGGACGATTTCCAATTCCCGGTCACCTCTCTGTTTTCTCTGGTCAAGTTTTTCAATTTTCCCAGTTAACGAAAAGTACGAAAAGTAACATATTTACCATATATTTACCGCAAAGCACAAATATAACTCAAAAGAGAAAAAAATTGCAAAATGTTTTTTTATATTGTAAAATATACAAATACTTTCACTCAGATATAGATAATTATATATAGATAATTATTAAAAGAATGTCAACTTGAACTTTGCTGCGATTAGAAATAAGCTTCCAGTTTTTTAATTTATACACACGGTTTATAATTTAATCTATTCATTTATACTAAGTTTTAAATCAGTTTTATTATTTTCTCAAATAAAAAGTCTCACAGTGTAGTTCGCTTATAAAGAAATTATTTCTCTGACAAATTCAAATGTATTGTTTCGTATTCACGAAATGTTGTCTGGAATTCTGCTTTACGACAACTTAGCATTCAGACGCAAGCCAATATGTTTTAAAGCGTGAGTTCGAATTTTTTGAATAAATACTTTGTAATGGGAGAATTCGAATTATTTTGAATAATTTTGAATGCGAGAAAAGTTTAAAGAAAAATTAATGCATTTTAATGCAACAGGTCGCATTCATTAGAATACGATTAAATAAATTTGACTTTGTTTAATATAAAAATATGTTTCCATGCGATGGGTCGCATTAAAATGTTTTTCGAACCGTTTACAACTAATGCGAATGATGCAGAAAGCAGAATTAAATACGTAAAATTTTAAATAATTTAAATACTATTTAGTCTGGCGTTTTTTGTAGGGGCACCTCCTAAGTTAAATACATAAGAGTCTCAGTGTCCGTTTGTTTTCGTGACAAAGAATCTGCACAATTTGTCACAATTTTCATTGCGTGCTTATCCTCATATGCGGAAGCGCCATTGCCGTCTGCGCTGTTCCAAGCTGGCACCTCCTCGTTTTATGATATTCGAAACGTAAAAAAGGAAGCGTATGGAATCTGTGTCACTAGGTCTCGGTCTCTGTCAGGGATCCCTTCTCCTTCCCCAGTTGCTACTCTTCATGGAGAGGAAATATAGAGGAGAAAGATATGGAGTAGGACAGACGTCTATAAGAAACTGCCTGCCTTCTCTTTTCCTCCACCATTCCACTTACCAGAGAAGTTCTTACACCTACTATAATCTATAGCCGGGAGAAATCTTTCGCTGTCGTAGGTTTACACGATCGATAGATGACACAATGACCGTTTACTTGACGAATGTGAAGTTCAGATTTGATCATTTTGGTTTCTCTTCTCCGAACGACTGATAAGAAAAAAATATTAGATTCAGTCCACTCGACTTGAAAAGATTCTTTCACCAGGCATACCAGTCAAGCAATCTTTCCTAAAACTTTTTTTAATCAAGATATAACGACTTTCAAAAGCTTTAGTATTTTTTCTTGTCCTACTAAAGTTAGATGAGAAGATAGTGTCAGTACTCAAAAACAAAACCATGGTTCAGACTTTTATTTGAAATTCCTTCATCCTTCATCCTTCATCAGAATGAAGATTTCGAAAACTTGTTTAATCTAAATTCCAAACTACTTTCGTATGTAGAATTCGCTTTTTCAACAAGGGTGGAATTTTTGCAGTTCAATTTCATCCTCGAATTGGATTGCAACTCCTTAACGAGAAAATTTTATCTCTGTAATTCTTAGAAAATTTGTAGAATTAACTATTGAAGTGCAATGTACGAAGTCGATGAAGGAAATAGATAGAAATATATGGACATGTGACTTGATGCGTGTTTGGGGCAGGTCACTGACATACTTTCCTCATTAGCAGATCTGTCCTTCTTTCACAACTTCCCTTCTTTAATCATTCTAAGCCGACGTAGTCGTTTGGATAAATCATTTGAGCAAAATGAGCATATCTCAGTCACATACCGTTAAATAAAAAGTAATAGTTCTAAAAGAAGGTGAATTGAATTTTACTATAATTCTCTGCAGACTAGCGGCACCTGCTGCGAAAACTCTCAACCTTCACACTGTTTACAACGTCAAAATTGATGCGCTTGGAGCAACTTATAATGCTTAGAAAAAAACGTATCATTAGTAAAATTCAATCTACGAAGAATGACTCGTTTATTAAATAAAACCCAGCTTCTAAAATAAATATAACGCAGAAACTATCCTAATAAATAGAAAAAAGGTGAGCTCGTCTAGTCTTTGGGATTTCGTTGCAAGTCTGTAAGTCATCGAGTGATAGACAATACTACTTTTCGATATGATACTAATAAATTAGAATAAATATAAGGATCCTTATCATCTTCCCTACAACTGAAATTACAATTTAAGCGAGATATATAGGAACATATTTTCTACGAAGTGTCATCACTTTCTATGTTGCAGTCACTGTCTTCGAGTACTCGTCATTGTTGCTGTCACTTTACAGTTATCCCATTTCTGTTTACTGTCACTATACAGCCATCAATAACGCATCGCTAAAATTGTATATAATGCGCATTATAGGCGAATTAGGAAAATTAACACAATTAGCTACGACGATTAAAATTATTGTCACGATGATTTGGCGTTGGCATATAGGTCAACGTACCCGCGATAAGGTGATAATTCAAGGTCATCGTTGATAGAGGCACTTCTTCTGTGATGATGGTGTCCGCCAACTTCTTGAGCGTAGACCACGTGATGTTCTTCTTTGTC
Source organism: Synergus laeviventris (assembly GCA_032275145.1). Taxonomy (NCBI): domain Eukaryota; kingdom Metazoa; phylum Arthropoda; class Insecta; order Hymenoptera; family Cynipidae; genus Synergus; species Synergus laeviventris. Next base: position 6,206,222 of record JAUESI010000007.1, on the reverse strand, counting down.
ATCTTTACTTGCAAGTTTTTTGACTGCTGTAATTAGGGAGAGCATCAGAGCGAGAGAAGAGATCATTAAAGCTTTCATTGCCAAAGCTCCAAGCGCACTGAATCCCATCGCCATCATCATTTTACCTGGTTTTCGAAAAAAAAATTTATAAAACTTGTAAATACATATATTCTTGATTTCGATAATTCTTTCAAAAGTTTTTGTCGGGAAAAAATTTGTTTTTTGCTTTTTTAACAGAATTTTTAACGATTCAATCGAAAACTACTTATCCTATTAAAAAAATTGTCAACATAGAATTTTAGATCTTTTTAAGACGAAAAATTCCGTTTATTAACATTTTTCGTATCCCACATAGTTTGGAAAATTTAATTTTTTAATTTACAAGAAGTTTTTTTGATGGATAAAACCAGAACCGTTTGTCCTATAATATCTTTCACATAAAACAAAAATAATGATATAATATACTTATTTTTTCTTGACCTCACTTGTGTATAACAATGAAAATGTAGATTAAATACGTACCCATCATTAGAGCCATAAGCATGACATTTCCATCCCCTTTTTTGCCTCCTCCTCCTCCTCCTCCACCGCCACGACCTGAGCATACAACATTTTTATTTTATAAATGCATTCATATTATTCTTCCCTTTTTGAAATATACATTGCCAAACAAAATATGTTAAGTTTTAGATAAATTCACCTTGACCAGAAGCAGGTAAGCTTTCCTCCAAAGCCATCTCGATGTTGCTGGGTAAAAGACTCGGCAACTTGATCCTCAGTTCCTTCCCCTCGAAAAATTTAATAATCGATCCAATGTTACCAGATTCCTTTAAATTCTTCGCCCTCCTTATCGACCCTCCATCCTTAGTATCCACCAAACTGATTCCATCCAGAAACTGTAGACTCCTCTGATTCGTCGACTTCTCCAACAATTGTTGCACAATCCTCCTCACAATTCTTACCCCATGACAAGAAACTGATACATTCTGAGGATCCTCGTTCGTACAAGACACGCTGAACCCTTTCCAACCATCCCTAACAATTTTCGTAGAATTGCAACTTGCCTTTGTTAAAAAAATAAGAATCGCGATTAAACCGATGCAAATAAAATCTCGACTTCCACACGTCATCTTAGAATGTCCAACTCCGTCTTTAAATTCGGAATCGAAAGAAGGGATCCACCTCGCGTGGTCCAGGGATGACAAAGGAACTCGTCAGGAAGAACCTACTGCGGAGGTTCGAATGACGGAACCCGCTGGAGTAAATCCTCTTATATACATAGATCTATCTCTTTTCTTCAACAATTGCAGGTCTAAAAAAGATAAAAGAGATCAGAGGCTTGTACTCTCTTGTCTTGTCTTTGGACCGTTTTTCGTTCATTTGGTCTAGCTTCCTATCATTTTACTTTATTTTGTTTTAAAGTGTTTCAGAGCGTTACAAGCCTATGCCATCGGTTTATCATCACCGGACTCCACCTTTTTGTTCCCCATCTATTGTATTGCTCTATGTTAAGAGCCCTACATAAATTCCTCTGTTCTCTGCTCTCTGCTCTTCTCTCTTGCACACTTTAGTGGAGCGGAAGAGAACGTGCCTGAATCGAATGACTGTGTTATAATTATTATAAACGCTGGTCTAATTGTCAGGTAAATTAAATCCGAGAACAAATGAGCAATTTAGAGGCAAGAAGCTTACGAATCCGTGGAAGAATTCACTTCTTGTGAGAGGTTCCTCTGGAAGGTATATATCATGCGTGAGTATGTGATCAGCTCAAAGGACCACTCGGGAGTGGTGGCCAGTGCGAGTTAAATGCATGCGGATCAAGATCGATGAGTTCCACGATGGGAGAAAGAGAAAAAGAAGGAATGCTGGGAAAAAAGGAAAGAAGAGGGAGAGAGTTGAAGGAAGGATGAAGGAGAAAGATGAAAATCATTGATGGAATCTAGTTCATCTCCGTATGCCTTTCTCTTCTGTTCCACTTCCCTTTACGTTTACGCCATTCCAGTATGTGCTATATACTCTGGTTGCAGGGTATAACTAGAGCTGCTGTAGCGGTCGACGTACCGATCGCATCCGGACGATCGATATCTTGTTTACATCCTGATCTCGATGGAAGTCTCGCGATATTTATAAATATTTTATTAAAATAGTCTTCAAGATATTTCAATGCAGAAATAAAATTCAAACCAAATTCTAATTTAGTTTTTCTTCACATACAAAATATTTGTGTAAAAAATTGATTATAATTATCATCAAAATTGTAATTATTAACTCTAATACGAAATACCATAAAAATATGATACAACTTTAGAACGACAAGGTGCAAATATTCCAAGTAAAGATAAAAAAAAACCTCCTTGTTCCTATTTCTTAATATTAAGACTGCAGTATTTACAACTTTTATCGTGTTTTGTTAAAGTTTGAATTTTTTATTCATACTTTATTTATCAATGTTTTCGGAAAATCACACTGAAATTATTAACTTAGATTTTTTGGTTTTCAGTACTTTTTTATTTTTAACTTTGTTTCAAATTCCTACCTTAACGATTTTCTTTTTAGACAACTTACTTGAATATAGAGAAAATGAATTTTGGCTAGTAGATAAACGTTCCTTATCGTTTTCTGTTATTATTATTATTTTTTAATGTGATGCCTGAAGATTACATTTCTAAATCAAACATACGCCTTTTCGCTGCTGCCACCTGCATCGCAAAGTCGCAACTCTTCCAGGAATGAAAATTAATCAATTTAACAAAAAAATATTTTAAAAATTGAATAATTCATTTAATTTACATTTAACTGAATAAGGAACAAAATCAGCATACAAATTGAGATAAAGCATACACAACTTTCTTTTAAATGTCCGTAAGTACTTTATAAGGAATTATGTTCTTTGCTATAACCATATTTTCACATTATGGTTGGTTTTTTGACCATCAACGCATTCATTACAAGAATAGCTTTTCTTGCACTCCTGAAAGCAGTGAGATTTTGAGAAAAACTTCAGCTTGAAGTGTGATACTAGGTCATCATAGTAGTTGAAAGTAGACGTGTCGACAGAAAATATTTTTCATTGGCAGACAGTTAATTTGATTAGTTAATTTATTATTTCAAAATATTACTCTAAAACAATTTACATTATCCTACCTTGACTAACTTATATGCAATTAATTACATACAATGATTTTTAAAAAGTCCCTTCCTACAGAGTCAGGATTGACTGGTCCAGAAACAATGGCTTCTTTCATCTTTCATTCAAACACTCCACCTCCATTCTACCTTTGCAACAAAATCGATTCTATTAGCAAGCGTTTTTTACACTCCAAACTCTTCATTATATACAAGACATAATCAGCAATCAGCCTTTGTATTTCTGTATCTAAGAATAGCCTGAGAGTTGGTCTGCCAGAAAATGAAAGTCAGTTTTCTCTGAGACAAAAGCATCGATTCTCTCTCCATCGATCAGAACCATATTGAGAACTCATCTTTTGATCCTGTCATCCCGGGTGGAGAAAGCAGTCAACAAAAAGGAGGACGATTATTTGAATGAAATTCCGCGGTCCACGTGTTCTGTATTTTCCCCTTTGTTCCTCCCTTCATTCAATTCACAAAAAAATCCACGAGATTCAACTATCCAATCTTCCTGGTAACAAATTTAAAGTTGAATTGTTGGCAATTTTTTCTTCCTCTCGATATTGTAAATCGTGCACTGCGCCCAAGTAAACAGGCGATCTAATTTCTTGATCATTCTGTCTTAAAGAATCCAAAGGTTGAACAAAATATTTCCTCCTGATTTGGTTTTGAGAGATATCAATCCACACACATTTGTACCTTCCTCCTTCGTTATCATTCGTTGCTGTTTGTTGACAATAATATTTTTTATCATGAACAATTGGTGACGCTAGTGGAGAAGGTTGAACTTTTTTCAATATCCTCGGATCCACTATGTAATGAAAAGTTTTTTCACGTTTGTTTAAATTGAAAAAGTCACCACCACTCGGATTAAATCGAAACAGTTTTGGTGTTTTGTCGGACTGCGAATCTAGAAGAACTTCGAATTTTGATGTGGGTGGGGCTGTTTCGATCGGAGAAATTTCAAATTCTGGTGTCTCCTCATCAGACCAACTCCAGCGGTTCTTCATAAATGAGTTTTTCAGGCCAAGTATCACTGATACGAGGAGGTTTAAATTCGATGCTATGAAATTCATAATCCCCAGGAGTGCTATTTTAGAGAGCATGACTGGCAAAAGTGCCAGAAACTTCAAACCGATTGTCGCGAGAAATGGTATCAGCATCAACTTGCCGAATATGAAGGTCCCTGAGAGCAAAGCAAATACGGAGAGAATAAATTAATTCTAACAATCCTATCTTCTTCTGCTTGTTATTTCTGTTTGTTATTTGTATATGAAAATTTTGAATCATTACAAACTTCATTGACAATTCAAAAAAAACTTACGTTTACCTGACGAAAAGTCGAAGTTATCCGTCCTCGCAGCAGCTTTTTCAAAACTAACAGAACCAGCACTAGATACAAGGGACAAAATAAGAAAAACTGATTTAAACCTTGTTCTAAACTTCATTTCTGAAATACTCAAGCACACATTCGACGTGAATTAATAGTGAAGTAAAGTCTGGTGTCATTCTTCTTCTTATAGGTTGTTAACTCGACGTAATTACGTCAGCGTTTCTTTACCGTAACAAATAAACTTAAACACTGGTTACGTAGAGCATAACGTAACAATTTATGCTATATTTAAACTAACTAATTATGTCAATATGAGATCGAGAGAACATAAATACAAGCTTGTTCAGATAAATATGTAATTAAAGTAGATGATTAAAAATACTTGAACAAAAGTGGGTAATATGCAATATGTGATTACATTTTTTTTTAATACCCATAGATTACTGAATGTGCGTTGTAATAAAAATACCAGAAAATCCTGTACATTTTCTGTAATAATAAAATATTTATTAGTGACGTATGAAAAGATGATGGTAGTTTCGTTAGCCAAATATTTCCTTCTATAACTGAAGAATGCCACATGCGTTCTAAAGTCGCGGCACACCTTGAATTCACCTAACGGATCATCTGTACGATGTTAAAAATCATGAAGGATAATTGTGTATTATTGCCACAGGCAAGATTTTTCGCATACCTTTCACCCCGGATCAAATCAAGTCAATGCAGTTAAAGATCAGTCTTTAATCGCATAAGTTATTACACTGCTTTCACACTTTGGATAGTGGAACAGGAAAAATTAAAGAGCCAAAATATTATGAAGCATTCCCTAATAACCGTTAAATAAATCTTGTTTGAATTTTAATTATAAAATATTTTTTATGGGAAATTTACCAATAAGAAAAGAAGTAAAAATGTGACGTTGAAGTTTATTTCATAATTGGTAAATCGAGCAAAGGTTTTTCAATGTGATTTTTCTAATTTAGGTGATGCTGATCCGTGACTCGTTTAATGAATATTAGATTAAATTTTTTATCAGTTTTCCGGGCTCCTTTTTCACAGTAGAACTTTGGAATGCGGTATCATCGTAGAGTCCAGTTTACAGTAAAGTATTCCTCGTTACTCTACTTAAACTCCACTTCTCAGCTTTAATCGTTGGGAAGTCGCACGGACACACTACTTACTCGTTCAACGTAAAACTTGCGCTCTATTCGCGATAATGAATTGACACTTAATCAATCTCAAGAAAACAGCTAATAATATTAGATTGACGTTACGAAATTATACTACTGACAAGCGAGAACTTACGAATTTACAAGAAAAACAGGACATCGAATTTTCATTGATCGATTAAAAACAAAAGTTATCGCTTCTTTTTCACATTGCGCTTGTTTACTCTTAATTAACAGATTACTGAAGATAATTTTAAAATTATCAAATAAATAGAACGTAAAACCGACAATTTATACTTACCTTAAAATCCTTTGAACCATGAACTATTCAATGAGTCAGTATTAATCTCATTTCGTTCAATAAAGAATAGAATAATAAAAAGAATAGTTCAATTGATGTTTAGTAAACTTTTACTTTTCTAATTGTTCAAGAATCAGATCTGCAATATCAAATTTATGGACTAACTAACATACTCTGCACTACTGAAAAATATTCATGGATACATTAAATAATTATTAGAACGTGCAACTCTATTTTCACTTGACTTTCTCATCCTTGAGTTCTAGTTTTCAAAGTTATGAAAATTTATGAAAATATACATCCTTGAACTCCTACTCAGTGCAATTATAAAAGCACTTTGATTAAAAGGCTTTATCTTGATGTAATTGTTTAACAATGCTTGAAGAGCTTAATTAAATTTAAGATGTTCAACTGTAATTTTCACATTAACAGATCACTACTCTTCATATAAAGTTATAAAATATATTTATACGTCAAGAAGAAATTCTCTGTATTCACTTATATTCTAGATAATCAAACTTACTGTATATTTCTCCTTTTGTAAAGCGGGCCTACAGAGCTAGAATTCCAGATTCAAGGAAGTCAATTTCCGTCTTATAAAAAACAATAAATATTTATTTTCACAATGGACAACAAAAGTTATGATACATTCTTCACTCTCGTTGGAGTGTTGAAATAAGTTAATTACTTAATTAATTCGATGAGGGGATGTTACGCGAGTGTCGAGGCGTGACTTATTAGCTAATTCATTTCTACAGCACTTCTGGGTCAATTGGGTTCTAGGGTTTTTTGTCTTTCGTCTCTTGTCGGTAGGGTCATTGGTAATCTTGTCAGGTAGTGTGCAGTCACTCAAGTTTCGTGATGTCCGGTTGAGTCTCGATTCAGTCTCTCAGTCTCGATTACAAGTCTTCGGTCACTCAGTTACCTAGTCGTAACCTTGATAGGTTCTGTCTGGTATTAAGGCAGTTAGTTTCACGACTATCTCATTCCTGAGAAAGTAGGTGAGCTGTGCGTGCATGCATATCGCATAAACGCACCTTGATGCTTACCATTTTGAAAAATGCCTCCGTAATCTCCGTTCGTTATGCAGGTCAATTTTGTGTTCTAGTGCGAGTCAAAGTCAAGACCGTGCTGGTCAGGGTCCAGTCCTTGATGATGATAAATAAATAAATAAAGAATATAATATCCGCTTCCTAATCGTCGAGTCTCCTGACGTGTGGGAACGTCCTTGTGAAGATGGCTTGGGGATTGGTGGGTGAAATGTCGAGGGGAAGATTTTTAAGTTAAGACTTAACTTTAACGGCAAGAGTGTGCACGTGAGAATTTTGGCAAGGCCAAAACAAGATCCCGAAAGTCAGTTTTGGCAGGTAGTCCGACTACCTTAGACCTGGGTCAAAGGACGTGGAGCAATTTGCTCATTTTGCGTGCGCAGAGTAGGCCAACTCCTGAGCGTCAGGTACACCAGCCAAGGGAGGTTGATTGTGGAAAGACCTTGCCCATCCACTGGAATAACTGTCACCTCCATGTCCATGACCCTCGCTGAAGGTGTGACTGGAACTGTGGTGTGGGTGAGCCACAACTTCATAGGTCACGTGCTTCTGGTGAGAGAAGAGTTTCTTGAGGCCGATGATTCCAGCCAAGAGGAGGGCGATTTTGGAGAGCAGGAGAGCCTTTCCGACCAAGAGAGCCAAACCCTTGAACGCCAGACCTCCTATGAGACCAATTTTCAGAACTGCGGCTGCTAGGAGTGGACCCATGTTGTTATTCTTCTTTCCACGACCTGAAATAATGGCCAAATTAGACTCTGACGATAATGATGAGTTGTGAGCTGAAAGTTTTATGGCAGATAGTTACGAGCGACGAGAACGAAATGGAAATTTTATTGCGTTATAAAGATGTTCAGCATATAACGTTCCTCTAATAAAATTCACTCAATAATTAATAACAGTAAAAAATTAGAGCTCTTAAAAATCCTAGTGATACCGAAAAAGGAATAATTCTATTCCATCACTAATGACAGCTAATTCTTGAGCAGAGAACACCTTTTTATGATCAAACATTTCAATTAATAATGAGACGTCAAGTCAATTATCATACTACATTTACGAGCATCTCTTCAATCTCCTTGATGATAATCTCTTTACTATCTAGCCTATTATAATGAAAGTCATTAATCACTTTATTAAAGCAACCATTGCCGGCCACAATCTAATCATGACTCTATAAGAATACACCTTGTATTACCAGCAAAAGTACAAGTATCAAGTTCAAAGAATACTTTCTCCCACGATGAGAAAGTAAAAATCAATAATTAGATATATCAGTGATATAAAAAATTAGTAGGACAGTAAAATTCGACCTTCATTTGAAAATTAACAAAAGATATAATTACCATCCTGAACAGCATCATCAGCACGTTCAATGGAAAGTCCCAAGTTGAATGATCCAGTTTCGTCTTCTGAGGCAGAAACAACAACATCCTCATCGGGCAGAATTCTCCACTTGATGCTACGAGATTTGACAAAAGCGTAGAATTTGTTGGCTACCAGATCTAGAATTTCAGTTTCATCGTCCTTGCTCCTTCCAGCTTCGAATGTAATGACCTCCTCCGTTGCTTGGCTAGTCTTCCTGATTTCGATGTCATCAGTGAGTTCAATGGAAGCCTTTTTCAAAAGCTTGTTCATATAGGTGACCAGCTTCAACATCACACAACTGTTGATGTCATTTTGGGAACATTTGGCATTAAGTTTGCGTAAAAGTTCCTCCTCGTATTTCGCACGATCTGTCATCGTCACAGTCTGCTGCTCGACGACGCTGATCTTGTCAACCTTTTCCAATGGATTGGCGAGGGTCAAGCCCACAGCACAGACCAGCAGTAACCCTAGTATCGTATTCATCTTTTCCTGCTGAAAAAAAATTTTACAATAGAGTAACTGTTTTCTGGTGGTTAAGTGGTTTCTTGCGGTCAAGTTCTCTAAAAAAAGCAATTAGCTGTTCGTTTTTCTTTTTTATTATTAACACTAGAAGGAAATGGATCGCTTTTTGTCTTCATCTGAAGATTGCTTCGTAAATGAACAAAA
>JAUESI010000007.1:6167554-6195776 GCA_032275145.1 Synergus laeviventris | reverse complement strand
GGCGCGAAACACACGCACACTTTCCTCTTTGCGGAGGATAACGCCACAGACACAAATAGAGATGATGTGTGTGTGTGCGTGTGTGTGTGTGTGTGTGTGTGTGTGTGAGAATAAGCAGAGTATACGCTTCTATTTCTTGAGGTATAAGTGCAAAGGAAATATGTACATTACTTAAAAGCCTACCACACTATCTTAGCGAAGAACCCAACCCACCACGGGAACCGTATCACGGATGTAGAGCACGCACGCTGTCCATTCCGTCTGAATGTATTTGCCTTATATGATCACTATTGCCATTTAACGTCCGTCCCCTGCAAAACGCACCCGATCCTAGTCACAACGAGAATCGTCTAGTTTTTGTACGACGACAATGTACGGAAGTTTGCGATTAACGTTTGTTGAGGGACGGAAAGAGTTCAAGGAGGAAGGTGAAGAAATTAGAAATTTTATTAGGAGTTTCAAGTTAGTTAGTTTACTATCAAACCAGCAGGCAGAAAAATGGATATGTTATAGTTATGGATTTAAATCTGCTGGATATTTTTGCTATTCTAGCAGATAAAATCTTTTAATCTTACAGCTGCGTAAAATTTATAGAAAAGTTTCTGTTAGTCATCTGCTAACGTAGCAGAAAGAATCTGTTATATTTACAGTTTGTAAAATCTGTTGATTCTAAGCATTGAAAATTTGTACATTGTTAACTAATAATTGTTTTTCTGCGTGAATCCGCGCACAAGGCGTACGATTATTTTGTTTGATTTCTTGCAAACTCTAGTCGTTCATAAGCCAATCAGGTTTCAAACAACATTTTATGTGATTTCTTGGAATTTTAAGAGATTTTGATAATTTTCAAAGGATTTTTATGAAATTCAAAAAATTTTTAGGATTTTTTAAAAGATTTATATTTCGTGGAATTATAATGGAAGTCATTCAATTTTAAGTGGTTCTTAAGAACTCTCGGGAACTTTGTATTTTGGTAAATTTTGAGGAATTTTAAGAGGTTTCTAGGAGTTTTGAAAGATTTAAAGTAATTTCCAGAATTTTTAAGGAATTTGAAGGGATTTTAAATGTTTTCGTTGAACTTCGAGGAATTTTAAGAGGTTTCAAAAGGTTTCTATAAGAATTTAAAGAGATATCAGGATATTTCCTAAAATTGCAATGGAAGTCACGCAATTTTAAGAGGTTTTTAAGAAATCTACGGAATTTCAAGGGACTTTGTATTTTGTTAAATTTTGAAGAATTTTAAGAGGTATCTAGGAATTTTGAAAGATTTCAAACGGTTTTTAGGAGTTTAAAGGGATTTCAAAGGATTTTTAATGAATTTGAAGGAATTTCAAGAAATTACAAAGATTTTCAAAAGATTTCCAGGAATTTAAACGGATTAAATTTTTTACATGGATTTCAACAGACTTATGATTTAAAAGATTTTTGTGGAATTTTAAGGAATTTCAAGAAATTTCTAAGAATTTGAAGAAATTGAAGGGATTTCTAAAGTTTTCATAAAATTTTACGGGTTTAGGAAACCAACATGAACGCGATTTTTTTGTGTTATTTCTTACAACTTCAAGTCATTCAAAAGTCAATCAGGTTTGCAATAACAATTTATGAAAGCTTTTTAATTGATAATAGACTTTTGTTAGAAAATGAATAAAAGCTTAATATAATTCTCATGTATAGAAATGAAAAGTAACATATGCAGTTAGAAATAATATTCTAATAAAAAGTGATTCTGTGGATACAAAGGATTTTATTTATGTGTTTAAACTATCAGAAAGAATCTCCTTTCGCATTCTGTTTACACTTGTGCAAACGGGAATAAGAAAGCTCGTAAAACAAAATGTCTGCTCGCTGTTTCCTTTCTTCTTTTTGTAGTTCGGGGATGGGTAACATGAGGAACTTATTTACAATTTTTGTGACCTACTCATCAAGGAAGAATAAATCTTTGGCAACGTAAGTATATGTAATTTCAGGAATTGGGAGCTCATTGGCAAAAATGGCAAAAATCTTGAAAATCTTGTCACTGGAGAAATTATTTCTCTTTTAGTTTTATTCTAGGTAAAATGGAAGGTTTATTACAGCTTTTGAATACACTCTTTTAAGTGTAGGTTATAATTAGGTTAAGGAATCAACATTGAATTTATTGTCTATTCGATTTCTATATCCATACAAAGAACAATGAAATAACGGATATTAAATGTGGTTTATTAATCTGAAAGAAAAATTCAGTGTTTGTAAGAAGTAATTTACATCTTCATTAAAAAAAATTACCCTCTAGAAGGTGTACATAAGAGGATAATAAAATTATCTTTTTATCTCTCTGGCGTCAGCAAGAAAGTTTCTCATAGGCTCATACCTATATATTATTAATACCTTCCCAAGGTGATGAATTATTATTTATTTGGTATAAATAAGTTAAATTTCGACCACTTCAAGGAAGCTTTCTTTCCTATGAGAACATTTTTTTCCAACGGGAGCAAAATGATAGTTTTAAATAGTCGTTGGTTACTTATCTTAAGTAGAAAATGCCTAGAAAAAATTTCTGTGTGCATTTTAGTATAATAAAATGAAAATCGTATGCATGAAGCACACTAACTCAACGCGTTATGCTTATCCACATATTTATCAGAGTGGTTAATTAAAGATGTTGACTCTGTTATCTCTTCACAAACTACCATGGATAATGTATAATCAGTCCTGGATACATTTCTAGAAGTATTATAAAAAATTGAAAAATTAAATTGAATACAAATATATTGTCTGGAATTTGGCTGCAAATTACTAAACTCGAAAGAAAAATATGAATATGGCTTGTTGAGTCTGCAATTTTAATTTAAAAATTTGCCCACTCTCCTAATTAAAATATTAATTTTCAGATCCTATATTCATGTTATATTATTAGTGCATTTAAATTCTGCATTTAATAATTACACTTATAAGTTTGTTTTACAACTAATTGAGAGACGGTTTAAAAATCCCTTTATAGCCTTCAAAATCTAAAATTCGAGGTAATGAGTTTCGGATAAGATTCTAAAATTCTTCTAATCACAAGTACATCCTTATTTTGTTCTAATAAAGTGCCGTGAGATATTTAAAAAGAAAGTCTATTCTCTGCTCTGTTGTTACACCTGAAGCATGACAAATGAACATTAGACGCCGACAAGTCTTCAAGAGTCATGTCGTACACCCCTGCTAACTTCCTCCAACTACTCATTCCATAGCCTCTATTCAGTACAATTGTCCTTGATCTTTCACTAATGATTTAGAAGTAGAAACATTAATAGCAGATATTACAGGTTTCAGTGGTAATGAAGGCATGCAACATCTACTACAATTGTCTGATGACGCCTTGTGAACAATATAGAAATAGTTCACTTTGAAAAAGAAAAGGCGAATGCTTCACTTTGTTAGCCTAAAGAGATCACTCGTAAATAAAAAGTTAAAAAAAAAAGTAGCTCGAAAAAGGAAGATTCGAAATCCAACATGCATTTCATCTTGACTCAAGCAACCCTTCAATTGCCTGATAATTTAATATAATTACAGTATTTCTTTTCCTTCTGAGAATTTTATGACTCTTCGCTGTCCTTTCTTCTTATTTATAAACTTTTATTTTTTTTTGCAGGTTCTTACAATAAAAGAAAGCAGTCGTAAAAGCCTCCGTCCTCTTGCAAAGGTCAAGGCAGTCTCTGTTTTGGTTTGGACCACATTTACCGTTACAGCCTTCACCGGTTTCCAAAAGCGATTTTCGAGTTCAGATGCAGAGATCTAGATTAAAAAAAGGCGATTTAAGTCTTGGAGACCTGATTAGGAATTTCGATTCTAGAGATTAAATCTCATAATTGAAGTGCAGGTCAGATATAAATAACTTATGGCGTAAAAGATCTTTCACTGAGACGATTTAATAATGTGATTGGTGGAGAACCACTGTTATGATGCGGCACTCATCTGGCAGTATTTCGAGGTGAAAAGTCTCATGCGAAGTACGCGGTAGCCGGACTGTATCAAGGCCGATTTATACCAAGGTCGACGAAGGTCAGTGTATTTATCTGAAAATGTGAGAAATAATATAAAAATTGGAGAAAATCTGCAATTTATAGTTTTATCGGCTCTACATATGTTTATTATTCAGCTTACATTCTGTGATATACCTACTTTCGAATATATTTTTTCAATTTATTATGCATTCGGTTTATTTATTACAATAAGAATAATAGTAGCTTTTTATCAAAGAACATCTGTATTCTCTTTTTAATTTGCTCAGACTTGTCAAGGTATGTTAATTTCAAAAATTATTAGTCGAGTCGCTAAAAAGTGTCATAAAAAACATGAAGTCTAGCATAAATATGCATATATTAAAAATATACCATGGGAATTCGAGATTAGCAGTCTTTCTTCTAGATTAAGAACAAGAAAGAATCATTTCAAACTTCATACCAGATTTTAAAATGATACACGGTAACAAGGACCCGAAACAATTAACCCACAGGAATTAAGAAGTTTGCACGAATTCTTATTAATATTTGTTAACTACGTAGATTTAAGAGTTCTGATCATGGATTATAAAGACTTCAGTCAGTCTTAATATTTACTATTATAATTATTATTAATTAAAACAGTGTTACTGTGCAACAAACGTTCCATTAAATTTTACGAGAGACTATTTTCATCGTCAGTCATGCTTTAGAATTAATACGTTTTGCACGGTCAAACTGTGGATGGCCATGCTTATTATGGTAGAGACTATCCTATAATTTGCGGTTAATTTCTCGCAGAACAATCATTTTCTACTTCCCATGCTTACCTATTGTAATACAGTGTAATACATTGTAAGAGATAATGTCAATTTTTTTTGCAGTAAAGAAAATTATATCACTGCTGGAATATTAGGAAGCAGTAGTAGTAACCAAGAATGGTCAGACATAGAACGTATATATATTAGTTATTCAAATACAATTTTTAATATTCAATATTCAATTTGAAGTCTGAGAGAAAACACAGAGATGGCAGAAAGTTCTCTTGAGTTTTCATTCAAGTCAGTTATCAACATTCATTTTAGAAATTGGAACAGTATAAGGAAAAAAATTAAAATTTTTACACTGTTAATACAACTTTTAACTTTAGTCCATTCAAAACTTTTTATTTATATTTTATATTGCTCCTAATTAAGAGTAATTGAACAGCAATGGAAATCAAGACCGAAAGATCATAAACAAACCAAAAACATTTTCAATTCTATATTTCTGTTTTGCAAGAAGTCAATAAGAATTAACCTCATGAAAGAGCATCCATAAGATGAAAAGTCCGAGAGTCGAACCGATTTGATTCAATCTAAGTGCATTTTAGTCCGGCAAGCACTTCCGGTCTTTGCTGTAAAGGAGGCCACTTGGTCAACAGGTCCGTTCCGATCGATTCCCAGGATTGCGAGTGAGAACACATCCGACCAGTTCATCCGTTCCCACCTCATATGAACGGAGGAAACGAAGGTGTTTTTTTGTACTCTTCAGTGACCGTCAATATTTTCTTGATTTGGAAAATGGAAGGTAAACCTTGCTAGAACAGACCTATAACTTCCAAAAGTAAACATTACACGAAAAAGAAGACTCTTCCTCTTCCGCAGCATCCGGTGAAAAGTGTATCCTGAAAATTTGTTTACTCGACGACCATGACCTTATTTTCTTGATACCTTCCGGTTCCAAGATCAAGACAGAAGATCTTTCGAGCGTTCAGCTTAATCGTGTTCCAGAACGGCGTAGAGTAAGTTTACAAGGAAATGAGGAGGGACGTATCGCCATTAGAAGAATAGCTTCGAGGTTATTGAGGACGGCATCTAGAATAAAGTGGTTAGGAAAGTGACCTGATACTCAAGTCGTATTTAATACTTTTATTGAACGCTACTCCTGTGTAATTGCATTTCAAACAAATATGAGTATGTACAACGCGTGATAAAGAGACAACATCACTGATTTTCACATCAGTATTAACATTTATTTGTAATTTACAATTAGATTCGTTAGAGCTTAAATTACTAGAAAGTCAGTTCAATCAAAAGTAGAATTAAGTCCTGATGGCCTTCTTATATTTACAATTAAACTATGATGAAAATAACTGTCAGTTTGGTAACATTGATTTTAATCAGATTCGCATTTGCCATTATCTAATCTGTATAAATAAAGTCGTACAAAAATATTTACATTTTTTCTCTGTGTCGAATTTGTCATCTTTTCAAGGCGGCGAATAACTTACAATTATTTATTCGGCCTGTCTTAAATATATTTAAAGGCCTTTGGATAGGCTTAGTCATTCACGGAAAATATTTCCTACCTTTAGCATCTTTAAAATTAAAGTATCCAATTGTATAAAAAAATTAACAAATACTAAAACAAACAGAAATATTCTAATCTAGAAGACTGGAAACGAGGTTCCATTTCTAATTATGACTTTACTTCTTTACTGCTGATAATCTCTGTATCCTTGATAAGCAAGATCCTGTCCGAATGATATGCTATCATGATGATTATTATGATAAGCTGGGGAGTAATCTCCATGGTCTACGTATCCGTGATTTGTACTTTCCTTATAATGTGGGAATCCAACGCCACTATGCGTGTAGACTGGAGGTTGGTAAGTGTTTGTCATTGGTTTGCAGAGCTTGAAGAATCCAATCAATCCTGGTATAACGATCGCCATGAATCCAAGGAATTTCTTAAAGGACGCTAGCCCCAGGATCAAGGGCAGGAAAAGCAGAAGCTTCAGTTTGAAAAGCTTTAGTACGATCAGCATGGGAATCAGAAGCCTCTTCAGACGATTGCGAGCTAGAAAACGGATATAAACAGGATAACGGTCGATAGATAGACGTACAGGTTTCGAAGATACATGTAGTCCAGAGGCGAAAGTCACCTGGTTCTTTAATGAGAAAAGATTGAAAATGGCTGGAGAAATTTCTGTTTAAAAGGAAGTCGTTCAATCCATTATTTTTGCACAACACATATTCATCTTTCATCTTTCATCTTAAATTGCTTGTTGTTGGATCTAGCGAACTTCGACAGTCATAACTTGAACCTTGTTTTACTGTGATTAATTCAAATAAAATTTGTAGTTATATTTTCAGATTTAAGAAAGTAGAATAAGAAAAGCATAGTTGATTTACATAGAAATTTGTTTTCCTCCAGCGACTCCTTCCCTTTTACATTATCAATATATAAGTGTCAGTGACACTAACGGTTCCTCGTATATTACAAACAAAATGGTACCAATGAAAGCTAGATCAAGATATGCAATGCATGATAATTTTTTTCTGGTAATCATATCCAACTGCATAAGAAAACCTACATTGTAAATGTGTGGTACCGCAAGAATCAACATTCCAATGAAACATGGAGAGGGAAGAGGAATAAACTTAGATTTAATGAGGGAGGAAAGAAAAACATTTAATGCTAGTTTGTCCAGCACAAGGTCCAACCCAAGATATACTTGCCAATAACTAAAGAATGATGATATATATAAAAATTATAAATACGATATTTAAAAAAAAATGGTATTCAAAGATAATATTATCTTACACAAGAGGTTATTTTTTGCAATCAGTGCCAGTGGATTTTAAGTGGCATTTAGTACTTTCATGGATAATATATATGTATGAAGAAAATTGATCTCAGGACGTCGGGACAGCTTCCACAATATATAATATATAGATTTGCCCGATGGGAATAATTTGCCAAAAGTGGAACAGTCCATCTAATACTTTGGTGATGATTATATCTCATTTAATATCCCTATAATTTAGTCTAGTCTAATATAAATTTTACAGTAAGCATGAATCAATCAATCCAATTTTTATTGTATGACTTTCAAAGTAAGCTAATTGAAAAATTCCTCTCATCCCGTTATGCTTATATTATTTTATAATTACATTATTTGCCGAGTTTCTAAAAAATGTAATATCTTCATAAGTTTTCTACCTCGAATTATTAGAAATTTCTCCAGACATTAAAATTTGTTTCACCAGTGAATTTAATCTCTTGTATATAATCTTCATTAAGAGTGATACTTACAGAAGAGAGTGTCTTTCTTATTTTCAATGGTATCGATTTCATCAGCAATCTCGTCTATGAATCTAGGAGCATAAACTTCATTCTCGCCAACAACCCAAGATGGAATATCTACCTTGAATGCTACAGTCTTGACGAATTTTTCAGCTTTTCTCGCTGCAAATTTGACCAACTGGTCCCATTCAGAGTCGTCTGATCTGTAAATTAAAAATGTATCTTCTTTTAGTCCAGCTCATTGAATTATTGACGGAGACAGAAGGATTAATAAATAATGAACTGAATAATAAATTACCTAGAAGTACTTGCATATTCGTAAGGCTGTTTGTTCACATCCTGGACAATATCTCTCGGCATTCTTATAACTTTAACATTTTCACTGAGGCTGTATTCTGTCTGGTCGAAAAAATCAGAAAAAGTGTTCAGTGCCCGAGATTTGAAGCATTCTGCAAAGTCACCATTTAGACATGCCTCATTCGCCCTTGCTAAGTAAGGATCCACATGACGTCCGGTGCCAAGACCTATCCAGTCAAGAAGATCCTTTCCCTGACGTGTTCTATTCACCGATTGTCGACCTTCTGAACTATTGTTTTCAAATCTCGGTTCCTCCTCTAAAAATGAAAAAAAAAATAAAAATAAAAGATAAAATGGGAACATGAAGAGAAAGCGTTAGACACTTTGATACGTGCTATTTATTAATATGACGAAGTAATGCGAAGTTGCGGTTTTGGAATGAGAAGTGATTTTCTCAGGAGGTGGTAATGCAATCTCTTTTAAATCTACCGAGCGTGCTGCAGCCAGCTTTCTGAATGTGGATGTTTATTATGAATGGGAGCATGCTGATAATGATAACTATACCAGGAACAAATCAACCTGAACCTATTTTCAGAATGTTAAAACACTGGGAAAGTATACAAACACTGAATAATTTTCTATATGGTATATTATATTGTTCTAATTGAAAGTAAAATTTATCAAACGGCTTTCTTTTTTAAATTTTTCTTAAAAGATATTGTAAGCATATCTGCGAGATTTTACTGCGAATAATTAGCACTCTTATAAGCAGCTTATGTCCAAAGTAAGTGAAGCGTTAAGTGCAAACGTTACTAAATAAAACTACAAAGAAAATCTCTTAACACCCGAAGGCAATTTAAAACTGTTGAAAAAGTAAATAAACAATGTAAAATATTCATTGTCCTACTGAAACGATATTTTCAACTGATAATGTCACATTGTCTGACTATAACATTTCACTTTCACTTACCAATCAATTCCTAAATATTTCTCATAGACAGACCTAGTGTAAATTTCATTATAAAACGTTTTTTTCTGTAAATAAAAAAAAAAATTTCTAATGATATGTCTGAATCTTCAGTACTTTCATTTAAACATTAATTCCTAAAAATGGTCTATGTGAAAGTAGAAGTTTCAGCGGAAAATAATTTTCATATCCAGACGTAATGTAACTTTCAGTAGAAAAAGTCGTTTTGGTACGACATCAGTTAATGTGAAATATGCATTCTCCTACCGAAACGACCGTTTCTACTGACAATTCACGTCATGTCTGAGTACTTAAAAATATAACTTTTACTTACGAATTCATTACTAAACATTGTCCACTTCAAAGTAAAGGCGACAGTGGAAAATGATTTTCATAGTCAGACATGCTGCGAATTTCAGTAGAAAAAGTTGTTTCAATATTTCTTTGTGGATTTAATTTCAGTTCTATAATTTTTAATTATATCATAATATAATTATGCTATAATGTATAATATTGTCAGCTCTGATATTGAACCTTCTTACTTTTATTAACTGACTAAAATCTACCTTTTGACAATGTTTTTACAAGTTTGAAAGATTTTGAAGAATTATAAGTATGGAATTGACTTAAAAAAAATGGATACGAATATAGAGAGACACTAACCACGTCTTGAGGAACTTCCTTCCGAAGCATCTTCTTGGAAAGTAACTCTGTCGCTACCTTGACCATGTACCAAGACCAGAATTACCGACAGAGTAAGAGTACATGTTAGCAATAGATGTTTGAATCGCATTCTGCTTTCTCGGCGTTAGATCTGAAACATTCATTGACCCTGAATTATATTTCAAGGTGTTCTTACCTCCTACTGAAAGAAGAATCTCTTCAATAAAGAAGTAATTGATTATATCAACACTAAATCCTAAAACCAAAATGTTCAAGGTCCTATAATATATAGCTGCATTTTAATTATATATATATATATCAATGTTATTTCAGTATAAATAAAAAACTAAATAAAAAATGTAATTCATTGAAAAAACAGTTAACTTTAATAAAAGGTATTTAAACAATATATTGCAGCGATTTACCGAAAACTATGAATGCAGATCCTAATAATTTTTTTTAATAAATTGCAGTTTGAAACTAGATTCTTACCAAAACGTGAAAAGCCCCATCTTGAATAGAATAGATATACTTTTACTTAAAAAAGAAAAACTTCGAGACGTTGATCACAGACCGCGGCAGACTGTCAGCGGAACCGGCGCGTTTATGGTTACGAAGTTCCGTTATGTGGCCAACCAATCAAATTCACCCAAAGACAAACAGGGTCCAATGACTCGCATTCCGAACGCGCGCGCATCTTTTCCACGATACGATGATAGAATGCTTGATATCATTTTAAATAGTCTTTCCATTCACATGGTCTTGTATTGTAATTTGATGGCTCCTAATTACATGAATTAGTACCTGCCAACTGATACTTTGCAGTGCTAACAATAAGTAAGAGCCATTTAATCTACTTTAAAATGCACAATCTACTTCTGTAATTGACGGTATTACTATAGTATTATTAATTATTATTATTAATATTTCATTCTAATAGTAATTGTGTTTTTAATTGTAAAAAAAATTGATAATTTGATTAAAAAAAAAGTAATTGCATCATCCTCAGGAGGCTATGCTGTTCCTAATAAATTCAAGCCATTGCACCCTATTTGTATTTAAAAAATAATAAAGAACTTTTATGTTATGTCTTAATTTACATCAACAATTTTTTCTTTTACCTTTACAAATTTTCAAGGTTCAAATATAAGATAACACAGATTAATCCGTTGCATAAGAACTTTCAAATAAATCTGATATTGTTAATAATAATTATAATTTTATAAAAGAATTTTGGGAAATATTTTCTATTTATGTGTCAGAAGTTTTTCATTCACCGGCATGGTACATGTTACAAAAACATTCGTATCTGGTCTAGAAATATTATTTTTCATATTATGATTGCCTCTCAAAATAGTAAAAAGCATTAATTCCCTTTGCAAATACGTTTATGAGATTTTCCAAGTTCAGATAAATAATACTCCCTTTTTGAGAATTATTATTGATAATTCCATTACTTCATACAAACAATCCTTTGTTTTTAATGCCTCACAATCATTTCTCGAAACAAAATTCACAAACCAGTACTTTCACAGATTCAAAATAAAGTTAAAGCTCACCTATCACAATTGAAACAACTGCCGTGTTTCTTCCAAACTAAAATTTTCTAAATTTCTGCGAAAAAAAGAAATATAAAATGACACCGAGACAGTTCAAATGCAACCTGACATTTGTCGAAGCCTTGCTCTGGCCCGTGGGATTTATATCAATCTTGCACAGAACATTGAGAGAAGAAAGAGCCGCGTGGGTTGCCCGGGAGGGAAAAAATAAAACACAAAAATGAAGAGTGAAAGTGTTCCCAGGAAACAGGACCGGAACTGAGTAGATTTTAACCTGTAAAGTGAGAAGTACTAACCAAGAAGACCAATAAGAGGCCTTTGAGTCATCCCGGACTTTCCTTTGGTTGGTCTTTTAAATCCAATGTGCGTCATCTTACTGCTAATTTATTTTCTCTTTACCTTCTCCAATATCTTTGTCTTTATCTCATTATTTCACAAAAATGTTTTACATGCGTAATATATGATATAACAGGCGTCACTCATACATAATTTTGATGCTCAGAATGTCTACAATATTTTTAGAAACACTTATTTCCAGATGAAAAACCTCAATTTTTATAAGCATAACGATAATAATAATAAAGACAAATTTCGAATTTTTTAATCCTCGAATTCCCACACATCGAGGCAATTATACATTTAAGAGTTATATAACATTTCCAACAAAGTGAAAGCATTTCTTCTGAATTGTAAAATCTGGGGAAAACCCACACTAAATTCTCTGCCAAGATATCCTGTTCTCAATTTTCTAAACATTTCCTCATGAATAAAATGTTTTTAAAACAGTAATTTACTAGTAAAGAATACTATTTAAAAGACTGATATTTATTGACTGCACATTAATATTAATTAATTCAACAGTTTCAAATAATTGTAATTCTAAAAGACATACAGTAACATTTGCACAAAAAGCACACCTTTTGATAACTGCCAGTTATGATTAAATTATCATTATCAGTATCAGTAAAGTAAAATCTATAATGATATAATTACAATTATGTAAAACCATTGCTAAATTCATAAAATAAGAGAGCCTTAAAAAGCTGGAGACATTTACAGATCACATCACACAATAAATAACACAACATACAAATAAATAAAATGTGTACAACTCTTTAGCTGTTTAAAAAATAATAATAAATTAGTAGACGAATGGTGAACCACAAACACACATTAATTTACATTAGAAATCTAGTTTTCACGTCTAGGTTGAATGGTAAAGCAATAGAGACTTATTTTAGATTTTATCTCTTATAAAAACAAATCTTCATCATCTAGCGCACTCTTTGAGGATCTTATATTAAGGTGCTCCACACCCCAAATTCAATTTTATGAATAGCATTATAAAAAAGAATTTACAAATAAGATCGCTTTTTATAATTAGATGGATTTAAATTCTAATTATTCACAATAATTCGTTACTAACTCTAGAGCCTCGCTTAGTGCGGAGCACTTGAGCATCAAGTTGTCTTGGATTAGAAAATGTTTTTTCACTTCCACAATTATGCCCAATCGTAATTTTCTTTCCCACAAAATGTTTCACAGGATGTTAAACAGAAAGTTTCTCCAATAGCTCAAAAATTCACACAACTTTTGATCTGTCTTCGCACACACTTTATAGTTTTCAATGATCAATGTTCTTCAATTTCAATTGTGAAATTAAGGAACAGTTTAAAGTTTTCTTGCATGAACCAACTTATCGATATCCTGATAAGTTGCAAGCATGGCTTGATTTTGTCTTGTGCTGTCATCACGAGCAACTACACAATTACCAAAAATTTCCTCACATTTGACACCGTCCTGTCCATCTTTTGCAGCTTTCATGTATCGGAAGAATCGAAGGACGTCGGGATTATCCGAACTTGGTTTTCGAAGCTCATTCAACTCCCTTGATAGCTGAGCAGAGACTAGGTTTGAGTAAGGAGCATATCGAGCAGGACTTCTATACATCGCACAAACTGTAAATTCTCGACATCCTTCTGTCATGTGACCCAATCGAGAAAATACTGCGTCCAGTCGAGATAGCAGGGGCGAGTAAAAGGGGTCATAATTTGTTAACAGCATCGAACTCGTTGGAATCTCGTGGAAAATCTACGAAGAAAAATTATTTAGTGGAATGCTTGACAAAATATAAACAACTTTTTGATAAAGAAGAGAGAATAAAAGCAGTGCAAATGTTATCATAAAGTGGAAAAAGAATGCATTGGTCAGACTGGACTGCAATGACTTTTTCTACTGGAATTTCATTTCGTCTAACTAATACCCACCTGTTCCACTTATTCCAAAAATTTTTACTTATGACTGGGATATTATTTTTATAAAATAATAAAATATGCAGTTTAAAATCAAACCGCAGCCATTATATTTACTCTCGAATGGGAGATTCTTTTAATAAGAACTATAAAATCTGCATTTTATATTAAAGTGGAAAAATCGCATATTAGTCAGACAAGTGCATTATTTTCGGTAGAAAAGAACTTTAAAAGGCGAGTCATCGCCATTTGCATACGTGGTTTGATACTGTATTTTCAGAAGAGAAATAAAATAGAATAATGTATACTTTTTGTTAGTGTAAAGTGAATCAAAGAAAAACAAAATATATTTATTATTTTTGAGGTATTAACACAGCTTCTGTGTGAGTTTAAAACACTAACATGGTTTCTCCACGTGTTAGAAACATTATAAAAATGAATATAACCTACCTAATACGCCCTAGTGAATTACACACCTTGTAATATAGTTTACAAATTATACTTTCAACTCATCAAGCATTTTAATCTATTTAAATATTAACATAGCAGAATCACTGCTTTTTAAATTATTTTATTATTTATATTTTATGTATTTTATCATATCTTTACCTTGAAATCTTGTTTTTTCGTTGCGAGAGCATTATTTCCAATGTGTCTAGTATAATAACGATCCGAAAAAGTATTCATATGTTGTATTCTCGGATCGACAAATGAATACCGTGATGCAATTTCAGGATTCTTTTGAACTTGCAACATTCCGTCTTCATACATGGCAGATGCTGGAAGAGTTCCCAAAGGTTGACGATTCATATAATCGTCTCCATAGGCATCAAAATTTTCCTTAAACTCGAAATTTTCTTCTGGCTGTGCAGTGGCACTTTGTGATGATTGTGCAAAAGACGAAACTCCTATAGAAAATTATAGTATTATTAAATTTTGAAGAACACATGAAAACAATGATTTTAAGTATGACTCCACAGATTTCATCATTCTTAATCCAATTGGAAAAATTCAATACATACCTTTGCCAACAATTTTACCGATGCTTCCAATAATGCTGGGTAGGAAAAGAGCAATAAGAATGCTCTTGACAATTTGAGCCCCAAGAATCAACGGCAGCAACAGCTTCTTCAGACCGAATGCTAAAAAACCAAGTCCGAAGCCTGTTAAAAACGAACTCTTTCCCTCAAATACAGCTGAAAGCAAAAGTACCAGGCGATTAAAGCTTAGTTAGTCCTCAAAAGCCATGCTGCAACTCCCGTCCTTTGTCCTTTTCTCTCTCATAGCCAGTCATAATTTCCTCTCATTTCCTCCATGTCTATTCTGTGAAAAAACTCCACGAGAGATTACGGACAAGCTTGCTCTGAAATTGCAAAGAGCCAAAGCCGATTCTTGATCAAGAACCCGTTCATGCGAAATTTTTAGTTAATTTTGATTTGGTAATCCCAATTCCAATTTAGTCCAAAAAGCCAATTATATACTTTAAAACCAATTAGACTCGAAAGCTTAGGTGAATATGCGCTTATAATTTCAATAATTTGGTGTGAGCAAAATTATATGATTTCAAAATTTCATTAAGTCTAAAAAATGTAAGTTTGGCTAAAAATTATTGTGCTTTATTGCAATTTATCAGCACTAAATTGGGCACTGAAAATTAGTGTCTAGATATTAATTTTTTAGAAATAAATTTGGTCTTTTTAGATAATAGAACACGAATTATAATTTCTAGAGACTTAATTTTTCAGTTTTATGACCCAAATCACCATGTAAAACTGTGCAGTACAGCATTTTAAAAACGGAGTGTCTATTCGTTCAGCTTTTCGACGAATGGCATCACCAGAACGGATAAATTTTAATCCCCTTCCTCTTTTCAATTCATCCAAGAGAATTTTAAAAATTTTCATGTTTTTCGTAAAAAGCTGGACGACTAGCCTACGGCCTTTTAAAAATAAAGCTAAAATTTCTCCAAAGCATCATCAGTATCAGCATTATGTAATTTTTTATTTGCTTGTCTTCCAATTGTGAATGTGAACGAAAGCCATGGTGCTTTTTGGCAAACAATACTGTGTCAAAATAATGCGTCACTTTTAATTTCTAGTTTAGTTGTAACACTGCATCAGAGAATGAATATAACATGCATTTATGCTATCTGTGCATTAATAAAATACATTGTTTTTAAATTCTTATTTGACTAAATATGCCAGTTTATCAATATTAGTTGTCAATAATTAACAAGGAATTCAATCTAACATTAAAAAAGAAATAGTATACATGCATACAGAATGCTTAAAAATTCTTATCATGCGATTTAAACTTCATTCGCTGGTGCAGTTATCTCATCATTGTGGAAAATTTTATTCAAATGAAAATATAATTTCTGTGAGGAGCGAAAGTGAAATTGAGCGAGCAATTTAAAAATGCGATGTCTCACTGAAACTACCTCTTCTACTGGAATTTTTAATTCTTTTTGACTATAACTTACTATTATTCTACAGTGGAAAAGACAAGTATGAGTCAGACACGAGTTCACAGTTTTCAGTAGAAATGACATTTATTGGTGGGACAAGACAGTTCCACATTATTCAGACTAGAGTGAAAAATAAATGTACTAGTCAGACATGAGAATGTCATTACTATTAAAAAAAAAGTGATAATCGTTTTATTTAAATGATTCCATTATCAAATTGAAGAAAAGAAAAATATTCGTGTTGTCCGAACAAGACAAATTTTAGTTACTTAACCTTTCATTCTCACATAGAAAGTAAAATCATGAGAGAAATTCTACTCATTATTAAATATTGAAGTATTTTCAAATAAATATTTGCATATGATCTCATTTGAAAGTAAATTATTCCACAGCAAAGAGGAAATTATAATAACGGAAAACACCGTTTATAGTGGAACGTGTGCAAGCAAATCTTTCTCTGATAATACTTACAGCCAAAGAACATCCTCGACTTTCTCGAGGTGATAAGATCTGTTGGAACGCGTATTTTTAGTACATGATTTCTGGCAAAACGATGAACTTTATCAACCAAAGAGAGTTCCTTTTTTTCCTTCAAAGAATCTTCACCATTCGTCGCATTTTCACTCTTAACGATTTGAACCAAATCTGTCACATTGTACTCATCAAGCTGGGAAATCTGGTCAATAAAATGTTCAAAATTATCCTGAATACAGGATATTTTTGAACCATTAGCACATTCTGCAGAGTTTTTCGTCCGATTCGCTTTTTCCAAACTTGAGGCATTCGCCAGTCTTTCAGATTCGATACGATGAAGATTTTTGTCATCCGTGTGAGTGAATTGTGTTACGTCAAGGTCAAACTTATTTGGCTTGTCTGGAAATTGGTCCAGTCGTTTCTCGTAGTTTTGAACTCTGTCATCTTCCTGAGTTTCGTTCCAGTGAGGTACTTCGTTGGTGTGAATGAGCTCATTATCGTATGTCGTAAGGTTGAGTGATCTTCCAGCCTCGACGACCTTGAGACCGGTGACCCATTGAAGAGACACCGCTGTCAAGATCACGACCGCAACTGCCACACTCCTTCTCACCTTGGCCATCCTCGGTTCCTTTCTCTCCAGAGTCTCGAAGTCTCGACGATAAACGACTGGCTACAAATGCTCGTCTCGACTGAGTGACTGCATCTCGGTCGACCATCCAAGCTTCTGCCACCTGAAAACCAACATCATCGTAAACGAACCAATGACAGATTTTTTTCAAATCAATTGCGCAAACCAATGTTGGTTTACAGTTGGGTTTCCCACAAAAAATTGTGGGTTTTTGCAGAGAGATTAACAACTGCCTGATTAAGATTGATGTTTCAATCAGTGAGAGAAGAGAAATAATTTTGAAAAAGGTGTACTTTGAATATCGATTTCGAAATATTTCTAAATAGAAATTACCTGCCACTGAACTTTCTACATATATATTACTATCGAATGCATGCACGTACTCAAACTAACATTTAAATGGAGATGAGAATCAGTGAATGAAAAGTGGGTTCTCTCTTTCGAAAATCTTCTTTAGAAAAGAATATCTTTGCATCTGAACAAAAGTGTACAACTAAAGTTACAAGTAAAGTATACAAAAGAATAAGAATAATTAAATTACAAGTACAACTTTAACCAATAAAGTGGTGATTTTATTACTTTTTCAATCTTAACTAAGTACTGATGTCACTCTGTGAAATACGCAAAATAGTAAAACCCATTTCTAAGTCGTTTAAATTCCCTGCATGATCACCTCTCTAGTTTCCAGATTTGCTTACTAATGATCTTTACTCTTGACCGCAAGGAAAGCTTTACCACAAATATAAGTAGTACAGATTGTTGTGAAAGACAGACTTTGCATATCAAATTCATTCAAATTATACGTATTTCCGACAATGTTATAACTGCAATCTAATCATAAATTAAGTACAATTTCTTCTTGCCTTTTAGATCATCTGGTACCTAATATGTGCGATCGTTTTGACATCTCTTTTGCATAAGTTTGTAATCTCTTTAAGTGAATTAAACTATAATGAGATGCTTTATTGCACAATTAGTTTATAATGAAATCAAATTAACGTCAAGAGATCCTCGAGCGAATCCCGTGTGATCGAGGCACAGTAGTAAATAGTAAAAACGTAATTATGATTTAATGAACAAATGTAAAAAGTAAATTACATATTGAATAATAATATTACAAATTGTGCAATATATATTTTTGAATATCATGATTGCAATGTTAAATCAGGTCGCAAGAATAGCCTAGGTTAAAAAGGAGGGCATACGTTTCGGGAACTCATAACCGGCTTTGGTAAGTTGAGTTGGTATTTGTGGGCCAGTCGAACCAAACTCTCACCCGGAAAGAAGAAGTTATCACGTCTCCTAATTGCGATTATCTGTGTCATCTCGACAGTCTTCTTTATCTATAAACGTTCCCATATATATAAACAGGATAAATATCTCATCAAGGCAGTTCATTCACCTGTTGATTAATATCTTTTGTGTAAAACAGCGGAATTTCAGTTGAGTTGAAAATGAGAACAACGCTTTCATTTTTTTTAAAGATAAGATAAGTCACCAGGAAATTCTTCAAAAAGAAATCTATAGGGTGCAGTTTCAAGTGTATTTTTAGTTCAATTTTCCAGTACGGAATTGAAATAATCGAATGCTGATCTCTGTATTAAAGTGCGTTGACAATAGGTCATTCATGTTTGCAAAGATTCTACTGAATGAAAGTTTATCTCGTGAGTAGATCTTCTTTGTATAGTTTTGTACAAACTGCTAACAAAACGTGTTTCTCAAATAAGAGACTTTCTCTAACTGAATAATGGTTTAGTGAAGTGAGTAAAGTTCTTTATTTTGGTAACAAGTGTATCATTTCTCTTTTTAACGTTGTTGGCAGGTGGAATTTCGTTTTTTTTATCTCAACCTCGCATTCCGAACTAAGTTTAGCAAATAGATAGGTATCCTATATATATAAATTTTTTTTAAAAATTAATTTAATTTAAGAAGTAAATTAACTTTCAAGCACAACATCTCACTTAAAATAAACACAATCTTGCGAATCTGTTATTAGCAAATAATTTAAGGAAGCGACAAAGTGACGCTTCGTTTCAACTCACAATAGAATATAATAAATGGATTTTACGTTTTAATTAATTTTAAGAAGTTTTAATTTAAGAAGCGAAGCTATTAAATGCTAACAATTAGATCTGAACATTCTGTATTATTTACAACTGATATTATAATTAGATTTGTTAGTATAAAAATATTCTTTATAATTCAAAAAAACAACAGATATCAAGACAAGAATTTGTTATACAAATGTTTATCGTTACGTTAATGTTAAGTTTATAAGTTAATTTTCTTTAAGTTAATTAAGTATGCCATATGTATAATTACATTTCTCTTGGGCTAAGGCCGGGAAAGCGTCCGCGTCTTTTTTATATTACCGATATGCTTTATTAATCAAAAATCAAAATCTTCTAGATTAGTAATTCAATAATTTGGGGGTGGCCAGAGGACAATCTATTCAAGGTTAATTAGTATTTGTTTTCATTTTAAATACAGCGATTTATTTTTGTTAACACCAGTCACCCCCACCAAAAGATTCTGCATAAAAATCATCAACTATACTTTAAAACAAGAAGGATTTTTTCCATTCTGACTAAAAATACAATAAATAATTATACACTAATTGAAACAAGCTAACCTGAAATTCATACGGCTCCAATTTTGTGTATTTGGGTCCTCCTTGAAATAGGGCATACCCCTATTCCAGAGGGCGTGTATAAATTCCAATTCACCTCAAGGATCCTATTTCAAACACGATTTTTCAGTGCACCCCTCATTGATTCCAAAACCTTGAAAAAGTAAAAATCAGTTACTATTTTAAGATCTCCAGCTTCATCGTAAATGCAACACTCTATATATAATAACATGCTCAAAACTAAATGAGGAGCTGAGAGTAAAAGCGGACTAAAAAAACAAGGACTATATTTTATATTTTAATATAACTCTATGATAGACCGGTATATTAAAATACGATAAAATCTTCGATTTTCTCATTTATTTTTTAACCCTCTTTTTACCATATCCATCTTAACACATTTCTGTTTCCACATTTTTGTTGTCGGCTTTTACTATTAGCCCCTCGAATAACTTAAGTTAGCGTGTTAAAAACATGCATTTACATGTGTATATGTATATGTAAGTTTATGGAATTGGAATACTATGTGCGAGAATGTATTACTCACTCTTGCGGTACTCGAGACTCATTAACACGGTGATGGCCACGCTTGGGGCGAGATTTTTTTTCCCGAACCTTTTTTCCAGAATCGAGCAGATTTCCACGAGGTAATTGTGCCGCAGAACTGGGAGAAAGGTGAGAGAGGTAGTAGAATCGTCTACGACGGACGACACGATACTGGCAAGCAGCACCAGAGAATCGGCTGAACTAACCGATCTGGGTTACCCGGCCATCCGTCTGCCTGTCCGTCATTCTCTTATATGCCTTACGTTCATCTCTACCTTAATTCTATAATTATTTATTGCCGTCAAAGATTCGTCCCATGTCCATAGGTTTCCTTCCTGCCTCTCATATGACTTGGAAAATCTGATGGGTGTTATCCAAAAAACAAAAGAAAAACTCTGGAAATGGTGAGCAAGAATTGGTATCGAGCGAATGCTTTTGCCGATTCAGTGATTCCCTTTTTAGCAGTGGCCCGTAGCGAAAGAAATACCATTCGCGCAATTTCAATGAATGCGAGTTGACAACTCGTCGTGGAATTAGCCACGCGCGACAAGTTACACATCAAATTTCCGGTAACGTGGAGAAATCAGGATAGTATCAGTTACCAAAAGAGGGTCAGCGATGATTTTTGAATACCACACATGACTAATATGCGACTATGTGTAGTAAAAGTCACGGAAATTGTAACGGTTTTATTCGAAAGCGGGTGAAATGTGTTAATATTTGGTTAATTAATAATAGGAACTGATCTGTTCGTCATGATCATTGTGGTGATTCAAGAATAATCTTTTATTGAAAACAGTACAAGTGACAAGATAATTTAATACATTTTGATGGAACTGATCGAGCTGATAGAAAAAAAGAAAATAATGATTAAAGACTATTCGATATGTAGGATTTAGTCTCTGTTGTTTAAAAGATTCAGGTTCCTTTCTCCAAACGGTTCTTCCAAACATTTTGATTGAATTCAACGAAATCTAGCAATCTTAACCTAGAAGATTCGGAATTTCATTTAATTTTGTAGAGACTCGCATGCGTCGCGAATAGATCGCAGATGCCTGCGGCTACGGAAATTCCTTCTCTTCTTGTAGAACGCTTGATGAATGCCTTCACTGAGAAATAACAA
The DNA here is from genome assembly GCA_032275145.1 of Synergus laeviventris. Taxonomy (NCBI): domain Eukaryota; kingdom Metazoa; phylum Arthropoda; class Insecta; order Hymenoptera; family Cynipidae; genus Synergus; species Synergus laeviventris. The sequence continues at coordinate 6,174,135 of JAUESI010000007.1, read as the reverse complement.
CAAAATGTAAGGCAAGTATGGAAAAAGGGAATGTTTCATGATAGTAAAAATGTTCTTTTGTCTACTTTCCAATAATGATATTTAATGTTACTATAATCGTTCCCTCCTGATAAAAGAAATCATTGTTTCATGACTGCGATGTACATAAATTGTTATTAGCAATTGTAAAATTATTGTTCAAAATGTACTGTGAAGTAATTCAAATATATGTATCTTTTCAAGATATTAGATGAAAAGTAAGTGTTTAATTAAATTTATACCGAAAGAAGTGAAAGGATAAACCAAGAGTGAAGCTTAATTATTTTCGCTAATGAATTCTGTCATAATCGTTTATGGCCAATTAGCTGTGATCCTGATTACAAAACATATTTAATTTCAGTACTGAAATATTTCAACTTACTCAAGAGTAAAATTACTCTTAGACACTAGATAGATGAATCAAAATATTTTTTCCATTTTTTATAAATGCAGAAGTTGTTACCACACAAAAGGTAATTTTTGCAACCTACTATTCACAACAAGAAACAAGTATAAAATGTAACGGAAGTAGTAACGATGAACTCTTTAAATAGTAAATATGGTTGAAAAATGTATGGCCCCTGAAATAGAACAGTGTAAACAATATACTATCCATCATTATATGTAAATACATATTACACAATTTTCATATTATGTATCCTTATACTTCCATATCTTTATACTATTCATCTCCCATAATAATTAATATAGATTGACCTCAACCCTAACTTATTTTAATTACCGTTACTCTCACTCTTGATATTTTTTCAGACTACAATTAATTGTGTTTGCAAAGTCATTAAACTTTCAGGTAAGAAAAATATGCACAGAAACATTCATTTATAGCAAAAGGCTTCAGAAGATACTGATCAACTTATTATTTTGATGAATTTACGATTGACTTTGTGTGTCAGTTCATAATCTATACATTCACTAATGTTGTACTATATTTAGTTCACTAGTATTACCAGTTTATTTGTATAGAAAAATTAGATAACCTTTTGTCTTTAAAGTTGAAAGCACGTGATACACGATGCTGCTCTCATAATACAGATATGTCTATTATAAATTACAAATTAAATTAACAATAGTTCTTCGAAACTAGTCAGGACAGTGGTTATCAGAAATAGCGGTTATTACACACGATTGAATAAAAAAATTACTACACATCACTCTCAAATGAAATATTCTACATACATTTCTCAGAAAATGTTTTTGCAATTTACTGATGCATGAGAAATATTTAGATTGTGGGAATCGCAGGTTTTACGCAACAATTGTTAAATTTAAATTTAAGTACCAGTAAACGTTTTTCAACGAATATACAGTAATAAAAGAAGAATTTAAAACTGTATTTTTAAATGCAATGTTAAATCCCAAAAAATATATGAAAAGAACAATAGACAACTATTATACAAAGAATAATAATACTGATTAATTTTTTTCATACCCTGCATTTTGTTAATAATATATCTGTCTAATAAACATCAATTCTATGTGCTATTCACAAGCAACAACTTTCTTTAGATGAGTTATTACTCTGTAAGTTAGCAAGTAAATATCATATATGTCTCATAAGGGGATTGTTACGTCTTCATGACTAGACGGTTTGGCATCTAAGGTAGCATTAAATCATTTTCCTAGACGCTTATGTGCAGAGGAGTCATTGACAGGATGTCCCCAGTTATTTATTGTCGGTTTTTATTCACAATTTTCAAGTTCAACCGGATATAAATAAACCATATATTGCATGCTGATGTAAATAGTTTAATACTATAATAAACGTGAGAAAACTGAATTACGACATATTGAATAATACTGTGGATATCCGCATAAATGACTTTTTAATCTGTATTACATATTTCAAACAAACTCTAATAAAAAATCATTCTAAAAATGTTCAATCTATTGTTATTTTTACATAAAAATTTGCCTAGTTACCAATTAATAATAAATCCCTTACTCACTCTCTAAATCTGAATTAGTTAAACTTTGCTAATTAATAGTAGTTTCTTACTAACTCAAATGGTACGAAGTCGTTTACTATAAATTATTAAAAGGTTACTAATATCATTAATAACAAGGACAAACCAAATGAATCATTGGTAACTCCCTGCTAAGTGAATTAGTGACACTATTCATTGAAATATTTTACAAAATTTTTTAAAAGTCATGAAAATCTTTTTAAATCGCCTAAAATTTCATGAGGAACTTTAAAATCATCTAAGGTTCGTTAAAAATCTCTTAAAAATTTGTCAAATTCTCTGAAATTCCTGAAAATCTCATAATATTTCTTAAAATTACTAGAAACTATAGAACTATAGAAACCGATTAAAATTCTATGAAAAAAGTTTGGATCTCTTAAAATCCCCTAATGTCCGTTAAAATCTCTTAAAAATTTGTTCAAAATTTCTAGAATTCTTAACCCTTAATGGTCACGCTGGGTCAATTTGACCCGGACAAGCCTTTCAACTGTGCGACGACCACTGAGAGTTTAAATTCATGGATTATGGATTATAGTTTCACACTTCCGATATTAAAAACAAATTTTTCATATAGTTTTTACAGAGTTGTATTGAAAAAATAATTTATAATAATTTTCTTAATTAATAAACACATTCAATTCTATTGAATTTATTTCGTCATTTCAAGTCCTAAATTTTCATTTTCAATCTTCAGAATAAATATATTTTTTGAAAGACCTCGTTCCAAGTCGTGAGTTACATCCCAAATTTTTATGGAATTAATTGAAAATTGACCGAGTTGTGAATATAGTGAAAAAATACGTTAAAAAATGTTTACCAATACTTAGAATTTAAAATTTCATGAAATTATATTTTTCAGGAAAGTACATCAGAGTACATTTTTTGATGTTTCAATAATGCCTCTGAATTTTTCTCATCTCAAAATAATTTTTTATTTTCATTCAGAACTACTTCAAAGATCGTCCGAGTCAAATTAACCTAGAGTGACCATTACGTAATTCCTATGAAGCGTGACCATAAGGTTTTAAAAATCTCATGAAATTTTTTTTAAATCCCCGATCATTATTTAATTCCTTAAAATCCCCTAAAACCTTAAAATTCAATAAAAAAACTTCATAATTCGACAAAATCTATTAAAACCGCATAGAATAAATGAAAATTCTTTATAATACCTCAAAATTCCTGGAAATCTTCTAAAATCATACAAAAATAAGTGTCTTACTATTTCATTTATTAGAAAGTAGAGAAATGTCTAATTGAATAGTCAAATGTAAGGCTACTAATCTACTTACAATTAGTCAAATTCTTACTAATTCAGATTGAAAGACCATGAATATATAAATTCAGTATAATTCACAGTAAAACATACCGGAGAGCTTAAAAAAAACCTTGGTTCAAAAGGAGAATTCTAAACAAATAAATCACCACTCACAATCTTAGTTCGTCGTATCCTGTCTATCGAAGATCGACTGTTAAATAGCAAAATCCATAAATCATTTCTTCTTTTGAATACCAATCAATCAGCACCACAAGTGACAGTCTTTGAGTGCAGGCCTAATAGGTTTTCGTCTATTAGGCCACCACTTCTCCCACTAGAAAATTCTCAATCAGCTATACTTGTTAATCTGAATCACAGTAATTTGTCATTTTATTACTAGAGGACAATCATCAGTGCTTGTGAGTATTATCACCTCTGAGGGTTGAAGCACTACTGATCTTAGAACTCACTAACCGATTCCATGAAACAATACCAACATCAAACTTGTATCGCTTCTGGGATCCTCGATTGTGATTGGATATTATTGACGGACATATAGTTGATATACTGACCTGTGCACTGCATTATGGTTCCAGATCCGTTATGTTAATGTGTCCTTCTTCGACCAATGAACGCACTTGAGTACGTAACGGTTGACTTATAGTATAGTATACTTTACAGTAGCGACAGCAGATTGTTCTATCATTAGCGAGTGATTCCTATATTGTTTTGCACTGATTGTTGTGATTAATCATTTCCAGCTGCGGTGAAAAGCAGAAAAATCGTTAATGAGTCCCAAAACGGGTTGAAATCAACGATGCTCGGAGACGGCATATGAAACCCTAACGGTCTTTCTGAATTCTTCGTACTCGATTCATGTTCTTACGCACGTATATGGCTGATGTGTATCGCACACTGCTCGAAGCAATAATCGCAATATCACGTGTACTGGCGCGGCGATCGGCGATCGCGGACCCAAAGGAAGCGTTTGGCATTCTCCCAATTCCGTCAGTGGGTCAGTCACTCGAGGGGCCGGTGCACCCACGTTCTCCATGATCTGACGACCTTGGCCACGAACTCAACGCCCTTCCTCTAAAATTAGGGTCACTTGGAACACTTTATGATTGAATGAACATCCTTGCAACTTCTTTTCACAACTGCATTAACCTACTTTGCCCTCTGCACAGGATACTGACTTTTTGCACAGGATGCAAGGTGTTCTGTTTCGGGAAATTTGATGCGAGAAATGCGTACAGAAGTCGCCTTATTTATCCCCATTTCAAATTGGGTTCTGGCGAGGCTCTGTTCAAGATTACTATTTTCAATAAATATATTTTAATATAATGAGGCATTTGTGGGGCAACGACGTAATAGTAAATGTAATAACAAACTTGCACTGGTATTCCAAACTTAAAATAATGCAATAAAAGAAAATATTTTTGATAATGAATTAGGGTACTAAAGAGTGCTTTAAATCAAAGGCACAGGGTTATATTTATACATTGGAAAATAAAACTAATATGTATATTGTTCAAAAAGACGGATCATGAAAGTTTTTTTAAAACTATTGCGATGAATTATTGTAGTGGTGAGTAAGGGGAGATAAGAAAATGATCAGGTTTGCTTATTTAGTATATATTTAAACTTAGAAGAGTAGAACAGAAATGCAAGTATACAAAGTTAAAGGTGGGTTCGAAGGCCCAGAATTCAAAAGCGTGTACAAATTAGAAAATTCAGATATATAGTGAGTCAGTAAGCTGTGAGGTTTTTTCCGTAATTTGCCTATCGTTAAAAGACTAGGACTCGATCCTCGATACTTTCGTTTACAATAATATCTGAATTCATAAAATCTTAAATTATAAACTTACAGACGTTGGAAAAGGTACGTTGGATTATCCTTAATGAACGGTCGGAGTTTACGTACCCGTGCAGAAATTGCCTCATTGGGCCCTATTTAACATAGCGTTCTGACAAGGCCCTGGTTGGGATTTCTATTTTCAATAAAAATATTTTTATACAGTTAGGCATTTATTGGGCAACGATATAGTAGTAACATCGCATTGGGTCAAAAAGGGTATTCCAACATTTTCCACACTTAATTATTTATCAAAATATAAAAGATGGTTATGTTCATATATTAGCAAAATTAAGTAATTATGAAAATTATTATTGAACTACATTTTATGTTTAGATTTTTCATAATTTTTTTAATATGTAGAGATTTAAAGGGATTTCAAAAGACTACATGAGTTTTCCACTAATCTCGAAGGATTTTAACAGATAGCACAAGGTTTTAAGAGATTTCAACAAATTAAAAAAATTGTTAAATTCTTTTTAAGATCCTTCAAAATTTTTTAGTTACATTAAAAATTCCTTGAATTTCGACGATCTCAATATATTTTGAAAGATTTTTCAGAAGACTTAAAAAAAGTTAAAAAATATTTTGAGTTATTTCTAACGATGTTAATGAATTGAAGAATATGGAAGAGATTTCAAAAGATTTCACAGAATTTTTATGGATTTCAACAAATGTCAAAATTTTTTACGAGATTTAAAATATTTTAAAGAATCTAAAAATATTTTTTGTTTTGAAATTACTTGAGAATCTTTAAAATTCTCTTCAATTTTTTCAAATACCTTAAAATCACTTAAAATCTTTTGAAATCATTTCAAATTTCAAAAATCTCTTGAAACCCTTTAAGATTTCTTGACATTTTTTAAATCTGGTGAAAGCTATTGAAAATTGTTTGTAGTACTTTTAAAACCCGTTATAATTCTTTAATATCATTTAAAAATGCTTACCAAATTTTTCATTTATTTGATACTCATCTGAATTCTTTTAAATTCTTTTTAAAACATTTTAAAATACTTGAAATATATTGAAATCTCTCTTAATTCCTTAAATTCACTTAAAATATTTTGAAATCTTTTATAAAATATTGATATCTTTGAAACTTCGTAAATTTTCTTGAAATAATTTTAAATTTCCTAGAATCAATTGGAATCTCTTGAAATCCCCTTACATTCCATAAAATCACTGAAAATCTTTGGAAAATCCTTTAAAATTCTCTAATATCATTTAAAATGCCTTAAATTATTTAACAAAATTTCTTATTACTTTCAAATTTTGAAACTTCCCTGAAGTGTTTTGAAATTCTTTTAAAAACTCCATAAAACCGCTTGCAATATTTTGAAATCGCTTTAAATTACTTAAAATCAATTCGCATCTCTGATGTCGATTTTCAAATAGAGGCGGCGAATAGAAAACCAACCAATGGGTGAAAAGAGGATGTCGCTTCAGATATTCGGACTTTTTCTGA
>JAUESI010000007.1:6145677-6167454 GCA_032275145.1 Synergus laeviventris | reverse complement strand
GATTTTAAAAAAACCAAGAATATTGTTTTCGTTTTAAAATTACTTTAGTTTTGAAACTATCTTGAATTTTTTGGAGTTCTTTTATAATAAAGTTCTTTGAAATTTTTTAATATCATTAAAAATCTCTTAAAATACTTACAAATACTTTGGAATTAATTGAAAATCTTGAAATTACTCTCGGATCCCTTTAAATCATTCAAAATCTCTAGAAATCGTTTAGGAAATCTTGAAATCTCTTCAAAGTCCCTAAAGTCTGTTAAATTGTTCGAAATTCTTTAAAAATTAAAAAAAAATATTTCATATCATTTAAAATCGCTCGAAACTCATCCGAAGTCTTTTGAAATTCTTTAAAAATTCTTTAAAACCGCTTAAAGTATCTTGAAATCCATTAGGAAGTATTTACAACACCTATATTATCTTTTATTAGAGAATAATATAAAATAAATCTGGTAATCCAAATTAGAAGATTGAGAAATGTCAAATATCAAAATATCGAGAAATGTGTGCCGCACGTCCGGTTGACTGACGTAAAGAGGGAAAAGTTCACTTAAGAATAACATTTGTCTTGACCTCACAATAGGCAAGAATTCCGAATATCGTTCTCCATCCACCACAAGAATGCAAAATATTCCTTTTTCATCCTTGAAGACTCAATTTGATTATACGTCAGTGGTAAATACTGGAAATAATGCCTCTTTTCAACATGAAATTACAGTAATGCGAAATCTAAAGAAACTGATGCTCTCCTTTTAATTTGATCTTCTTCAAATCTACTTATTATACTATAAAATGATTAAAAGGCTTTTAATTATTTAATCAAAAAAATTACTCGCCCAGGAATACCATTAAAATATTTAATAAATAATTTAATTATGTTTTAAAAAATGATATTAGATATGTGTTGAACATTGTGTTAAATTTATATTTAAATTAATATTTAAAATTCCATAAGTGTCCAAAAAATACTTTTGAAGTTTGTTCTACAATATGCTTTTTCAAAATTATACTAAATGATTTAAAAATTAAATGAACATAAAGAAAATTGCAGTGAATTTGGTCGAATATTACAGGATATCTGACTATATCAACTAAAAATTAAACTAATCATGTATGGTAATAAATTATAGGTTTGAATTACATCCTGTTTGATCTGCTCAATACTTATTAAAAGGAATATTCTAATAAAAACATATTATTAAATCTATAAATACGTAGATAAAATGATTTTCGGTAATATTTCAAACTTTCTATTCATGCAAGCTTTCACATTCCATTTTCAAACGTGTATAAATACTTGAAACAAGTCAAAACATACACTGTGAACAAACGCTTTTGTTTCAATACTACAATACCATAAATGAAAAATAACCATTAAATCTAGTGTATTCCGTTATAAATACATGTCAAATATTCGTGAAATTGATTTTTGTTGAACGTTAACGGCCAACTTTAAATATACGCTCGTTGTAGAATACCCGGAAGTGACTTTGTTCGTTAATAAGAATCTAAAATTACAGGTGTATCTAGGTTTCCTCAGACTGTTAGATATTATGTTTGGCAGGTGTTTGATTACTTTCTTGTTTCTTTCTAGAATTTCAGGAACTTCTTTATCGTCTAACTTCTAGTTACCGACATTACAGAATCCTTCAACAGTTTTTTCTAATAATAAGTATAAAAATAATGTAATTTATTATTATTATTATTAAAATTATATGAATTTGAATCAATAAAATAATCTTCGCACGATTACTGGGTAAAGAAAGTATTTTTATTAAATCTATGGCAGTGAAAACAATATTTTTTCAACAGAAAAATAGGAATTTGTACTCCGTACATTTTAAGATACCTTAATCACAAATTGATTTTAAACTAAGAACTTATATTAACATTTTTGATTTATCAGATGTATAGCGTAAAACTATTGCTTTGTTAAATAAATAAATAGAACATATCTAGTATATAAATATACATTATTGAGAATTCAACTTTCATAAAAACATTCACTGCTAACGCACAAAAATATAAAATATTATTCGTTCAATACGCTTATTCTCTCTTGAATTTTATTTTGTACTTATTTTGATCCCTTCTGTATAATAAGAAAAAAGAGTTTTTTTAAATCAGTGAATGAGACTCTCTTCTTGCAACCATAAATTATGAAGAATGAAAAATAAATAATGAAGTATGAGTTTTATGGATGTTAAAACAACGATTAGAACATTCAGAAGACAAAAATAATTAGTAGATGGCTAACAATCGTAACCATAAATTCACTATAAATATTTGCACATGCACGCTTTATAAATTAGCACTCAAATATTTTTAGAACGACAGATTTATCACCGTCGTTGTCTATATCCTTGAACATATCCTGCATAAGGATTCGAGTACCCTCCATGGTATCCAGAGTAAATGTCATTTCTATGACTCCATGGAGCTTCCTCTTGGCCATATCCTGTAAAAGTAATAAATTTATGAGATTAGAATTCAAAGCTAAATATTGATTATGTAATTTATTATATAAATATATACATTGATAAGAATGAGTAACCTGTTGGATAATCGACAGGAGCTTCAGCAGCAGTAGCCCAAGCTTGATGAGCAGGATAATGAGGAACTTTACAGATCTTCAGATGGGAAAGTACTGACGGAAGAATCAAGGATCCAATAACAAGAATCTTCTTGATGAAATGAACACCCAAGAATATTGGTAGAATGAGCAGCTTCAATTTTATAAGGTTCAGAAGAATCAAGATTGGAAATAGGATATGCTTCTTCTTCTTGTGGAAAAGACGCTCCTCTCCTGAAATGATATAAATTAAAATTTTAAGTATTGCTTTCATTAATTAGAGAAGAATTCTCTTGAAACATATCTTATTAGAAATTACACGGCAGAGTGCAGACTGAAAGATCATTATCTGGCACTTATTATACTTATTTTAATGGAATATAATTATTATCAAAGGATATAAAATGAGGGTCGTAATAATAAGTACAATCATGGGCAAAAATTGTGAACTCGAAGGAGACATAAAGTTAAAGAAGAAATTTAAAAGTCGAATGGAAAATATAGGGTGATTAGATGATATTGTAAAAACCAGAATATTAATATTCGTCACGCAAAATCGAACACCTTATATTCATAATTTAAGTTATTTGAGAGGGGAGCAAAATTTGAGCTGATAAATTTTTGAATGAATTTCCTTTTAAAATTAACAAAATCGAATGTCTACTATAAAAATGTCTAATTTATATATAATAAAATCGATTTTTTTTTGTTCTTTTTATGTTAAAATTGATTTGAAAAAGAGTGAAATGGTTTTTATAATATTACCTTGTTTTTGTACTTTCATTTTATTGAATTCATTATCATCGAGAACTACAGGCCCAGACGAAAGGCTTCTTGCGCCTGTGGAATCCTCAATTGTATACACAAGAGCTCGTTTGGTCATCAAATCTTCGGCTGCGTCTCTTACAAAATTTAATGTGTCCACTAGACCATTTCTCGTTTCATTAACTTTTGGTAATTTTGGAAAAATTGACTCATCCTTTAATGATGGTATTCTAACTAATGTAAAGGGCCCATAGCTGAATTCCTGAAACAATAATTTACTCTTAATGGCTTATCGTAATTACCATAAGAGCAAATTTACTTTCAACAACTTTACGTAATAACTGGTAATAATAAATATTTTTTTGCTAAAATTAAACCATTTATCTCGTTTCGTAGAAACCGAAATAAATGGTTTTTTAATGAAGTTTTAATGAAAAATATTTATTATCGCAAACGTAATGCTGGTGAAACTAAATGTGCTCTTATGATAAAATTTTGAGAGAAAAATTGGAATTATCTAAATATGCTCATATGGTAAGTAGCACGTGCCCTTAAAAATGCTTTTAATAATTTATAAAATGAATTAATTAATATTCATTTTTTAATTGAACAAAAAGAGTAGGATTTTAAAAAAACCTCATTCAAAAATTATTGAAAACGATCCATTATTATCGATATCGTATTCAAACAAAATGAATATCTAGAAAGAGATTGCAGTTTGGACACCTGTCCTTTGTTTTTCATAAAGCCATAAAGCCCATAAAAATGTAATGTATCATGGAGCAATATATTTTAATTACTTTCTGAATTATAGATGTTGTAATTACTTGTAATCAAAGAGAAGAATTCTTTCAGAGAAAAGTCCATGGTATTAAATAAATTTATCTATGGTATTCTTCATAAATTGAGTACAAGAAATATTGAAAAACAATAATAAAATTTTATCAAAGCATAACAAAATACATTTTTCACAAAAGATGGTAAAAATAAATACGGGATATAAAACCCAAAGATAAGGGTTGTATATTTTAAAAAACGTAATTAATCTTGTGAGAAGAATATTTGTTTAATCCAATCGAACTATTATAAATTCAAACAACCAAATTATTATTTACGGAAGATCTTTTCCATACATATTATATTAAACTTTTTGAAAAAACGGTGTGCATTCTGATAAAAAAAAAAAGTAACACACCTTTTCCTTCGCATTCTGCAACCACCGAACCACTCGATACCTTCCACAAACAACCGCATCTCTCTGAATTGCACAGTCTCTTCGACACCTTTCCACAAAAACGTTTGATGAATTTTCAGACACTCTCAAACTCGTACTATGAGTGAAAACCAAAACAAAAATTAAACACTTCAGCACGCCGATAACCCACACCAAAAGTACACTCATATTTCTGGGATTAAAATGATTCCTAAATGCCAATTCCTTGCACTTCTCTTATAATAGATTATCACAATCCACACATCATCTTTCTTTCCTCATTTCATTTCAAAAACAGTCACTATATATCCTAAGATTTGCATATTCCTTTGAGAAGTCGAATTCGCAACAATTTCCGATAATTTTAATTGATAAACATTGATTCTAATGAATTAATTAGACATCCACGTGGTCCAAACAAACCGATCCCGATTTTGTGGGTGGCATGCGAGACCTAAGTCCTCGAGGTACTGACGATGGGATACGAGGTGTCTAGGCCATTTATACGAGAAGCATATAGGTCGGTGGGGGTAACGGTGTACTTAGATTCATCCTCTATACGCATTGAATAAACTGAGGCTGCAGCAAGACTTGTAAACTGTAAAGTGTCTCGCCAAGTGACCGAGCACAGAGAAATGCACTATCAATCGATTTATTAGGTTACCACATTATGCAAGATGCCTAATCCCATTGCCGCTTTCGGCTATTCCAATATAAAATTTGCATTTTATCTAGGGTAATCGATTTAATAATTTTCCTCTTAAGCAAAACACCCTCATTAATTGACTGTGATCTATGTTGACGAGTTTACCTATATCGTGTCTTCTTCTTACACTTTTATATGATATTACTATATCCTTTTAATTTATTATTTTAAAAACATTTTATATATTCACGTGATTAACATTTATTTTTGAGAAAGTTGGTTAGTGTCTGTCATGGTTGATGAACCCCAAAAGATGATATCATAAGGAATTAAAATATATTTGAGAAAATATTTATTAACACTATTTTAATCGAATGTAGGTAGATGCTATCTACCTATAAGGAGAGATCAAATTAGTAAATAAAAATTCAAATGCCAACTAAAGGTTAAAGTACACGGTAGTTAATCTTTCCAGAGTCGGTTGTAACACTGGCCTATAGGGTTAATAATTTTTTATACCCTCTCTCATATTGTATACCCTCCCTCCGAGGTGATGACCGCATGTCTAGGCGAATGAATTTCACTGTCAATATTATTGATTAATATTGGAACTAAAAAGCTCGAACTTGCAATTCTTCAATGCGGAAGTCCTTCACAGATAACCCTCACCTTTGCCATTTGTGACTTCGTAACACATCAATATTGAGGTCAGTGCACTCACTTACAAGTAGATTCGATCTCAGGATTATCTGGAGGACTGGGTTTGTGGGCAGAGAAAGCTACTATTCTGCACCTGGAATTTACTTAAATGACAACTATTTGTTTGTTTACAAACCAATATAAATACTTTTCTGTGTAGTAGTGTAGTAACTGACAGTTATTCTGTGCATGGACTGTTACATGAAAAGCAATTGTTTCCTGAATAGGAAAATTGATTATGTGAAAGGATAATTAACATTTACGGTTAGAATACCATAAAATTAATTTTTTTTCACAGTCTGTATAGAATATTTTCCAAGACCATATATATGCTTCATAAAGTGACAGTATAATAAATACGTTGTGAATTATCTGCCAAGGGTGAATTTGTGCTCATTTTATTAACGCTTAGCTTCCTCGTAGAGGAAGAAAGGTTCTATCAATCAAAAATAAAACAGTAAATAATCAATGTCAAATTTTCAGAATATTATAGATATAGAAACAAATTTGTAGCTTTTTTCAAACATAAATGAAAAAAAATCGAATTATCCGATCCAGCTCAAAATCCTATCACATAACGAAATAATATTTCTATATACAAGAAGGAGAATATTGATCTTTGCTAACGTCAAATCCTGTCAAACCGGCAGTTATTAAATTACGCACTTGTATTCGCGTATAAGATGATGCATAGATTGATTATCCCACTTGAAGACCTAATAATTATAGTCATCAATCTCCTCACATATTGCAGTTACGTATTCTACTTAATCCAGTGCCAGGATATGTCATTTGCCCTCCGTGCATTTGCCTTTCTTTAATGTACACCAAAGACGCCATCAACAATCAGAATGTGGTACTATTATAATATTCAAGATGAAGAAGAGCCAAAATCTGACATTTTCTGTTTAATCCCTCATTATTATTCTCAAAAGCAGTGCAAATAATGTTCTTAGGTCAGCCTGTGTCAAAACTTGCAAAAATACAAGCTATATTAACTTACATGACATGGCAGAGAGGCACAGAATAAATAATAAATATGTTATGCTGAGCAAGATTCATAATCATGATTATGAATAAAAAACAGGAGGAATCCTCATTTAAAATAATTTTTTTTTAAATGCACGTATTATGAGACCATAAAATTCATGCAGAGTGATTCCATGAAAATAAAATTGGATTAGTCGTTAAAACGTCTCTCACTTACATGGACAAGACTCATTTGTAATATATACCGCATACCGTATGTCAAGTAAAGATTCTTCCTTCAAAAATAAAAGTTGCTCGACTATCAGAAAGTGTGATGAAGATTAACCTACATTTTTCGCATTTTACATTTTACAGGATGTTCTACATGTTCTCCACAAACCCAAGAAACGTTAATATTTGAAATGATCAAATAAACAATTTCCGGCACGTTTCAAAACTCAATTACACGTGGATTGAGTTCTGACGTTTCTTAGATTCATCACAAAAGAAGATTGATACTTGAAGAGACTTGAAGAGCAAAGAAAATGTTGATTTTAACCACAAGAGAAGAACAGGAGCATATTGCTTCGTCTGGTATTCCACTCATGAACATATCTAATCTTTGAACTTTACATACCGTGTGACAGTAAATTATTCACCGTCCATGTGAATGAAAATTAATGCAATAAGTCTTCCGAATGTATCTAGGTAAGGTCTAATTTCTAGCATGTTTTAAAAATAGATATAATTGAGTCCTTAATACACTTTTGAGAATGTGTGTACACTTGCTCTATTAGTTCAGTGCACTCTTTGCTTTAATGACCTTGTAATATTTTGTATTGCGACTGCTACGGGACTTTTACAGCGGCATAACTTTGGATGGTCATATAAACTTGATAAGACCAACTTCATCTCACTTTTATTGCGTGGGTAGTAATTTAGAGCAGGTAACTATGTATTTCTAACGTAAATCCGGTAGCAGAGCATGTAATCGGGTTTTTCGAATTAGATCAAATTCAGTGACATCCTTTTTAGCTTTCGAATGATTCGAAAAATATTTCACTTTTTCGCAAGATAGACAATTGGGCTCTTGCTTATATTATGCTATAATTTCAGAGAAAGTGGTACTTGCAAGGGAAAATTAATTGCTGCATAAAATTCACATGAAAATTATTATGTACTAATGTGTGGCGAGCTTTACGTGTTTCTAGGATCACTTTCTCATGAGAAATACCGCTTGTTATTTAGGTAACTAGTTACTGATATCAACATTATGCATCATACCTGTATCATCAAAAAAAAACTTGTCACCTCTGCTACGGAAATTAATGTCCTCCTGATAAGTTCCGATTGCTTCATGACTGTACTTTATACTTTTTATTGGGCTAAAGATTCAGACGTCTATCACTGACGAATTTTTCATTTTTCTTTAAATATTCTCACTAAAAAGTGACTGAAAGTGAGGATACAACTAACTAGAGATTCAGATTATGTTATAAAATGAAATAAAAATACCACTTATAATGTGTATTAATATCCGTCATTAGTCTAATGAGTCGTATGACATGTTCCGATATGCGAAGCTTTTGAAATGTAGAAAGTAAAAAATAACTTATTCTAATTCAGTGAGAAATGAGGGCGATTTAAATATGTATTGCAGGGAAAATAATGCTGTTCTCAAATTCCTTAAACGACTCAGGATTTTCAACTCAAAATTCATATGATGTCGGTAATTTGAATAAAATTTTATCCTAGCACATGAGGAACTTTATTATTAGGTACAATAAACATAGAAATGGAAAAGAAATATTTATCTCTCAATTAGCACCTCCTTTTATTACTTATTACACATTCATAATGTTTAAAGAACCGTTAAAAATGAAATTTATTATATTTTGAGAAACTAACCTGGTTCTTGATCGGCATTATCGTCAAGTATGTAGACATAGCAATTTGTCTAATTCTTGGACTAGAACTGGATTTGGTGGAAAAGAAAGTGTATCTAATGTTAGATTAATTCCTGTTAGTAAATGTTGTCTACAATATCCCGTTGACCCTTGTTTTTCTTAAATAACCTACTTTAACAACATGAAATATTATCATTGACAATATTCTTATGTGCGACTACCGATCTAGTTACGTCTATGTAAGTTGATTTCCAGTAAAGCGTGAGTTGATGAAACCTGATACGCGAGAAAAACTGTAAAGCATTTTTGAATTTCTTCTATCACATTAACATCAATATCCTGGCCGAATTAATTTCAAATCATACGGGCTGAATACGTTCAAGTCACAGAATCGACTGCGGATGAAATGTGTTGTTTTCCAAAGGTTTTTAGACGACACATATTTCGCCAATTTAATAGGAAAATTTGTTTGGCAAAGCTCTTATACTACAACAAAATTTGGAAAATTCTTAAAACTGACAAAAAGGCACGCGTTTTTTTCTGGATTTTTTTCTAGATAGGTACTATTATGGCGAATATATCTCATGAGAGTTTATCTTGTGCCTGTGTCTTGGAGAGGAGAAAACATTTTTTTTGTTATTGAAAAATGAAGATTCACATTTTGTGTAATATAGCAAAACAAGATACGAAAAAAGTCAAAGAAGCAAATTTATTCTCTATCTTGCGTTTCTTTCGAGATTTTCGCCTCAATAAGAATAAATTTGGCTATAACTTAATTATGAAAGACTAATGTTCTATTGTTATGAGAAAAATACAGTTATAGCGGAGGAATAAATTTCAGAGGAATAAATTTGCTTCTTTGACTTTTTTCGTATCTTGTCTTGCTATATTGCACAAAATGTGAATATTCATTTTTCAATAACAAAAAAAATGTTTTCTGCTCTCCAAGGCGTGTGTACAAGATTACCTCTCGTGAGAATGCGAGCCTTTTTGTCACTTTTAAGAATTTTTCAAATGTTATTGTAGACTTCGAAAGAGAATGGAAAGACTACTAGAATCAGAAAGAAAAAGTATAATATCTAGATTAGTTAGAAACTATGGCAAATACTAATAACTTTGCAAAAAAAAAATTTCTAGCAAGCATGATTTGAAATGAATTCGGTCTCCTGTGAGTTACTTTAGAATATTATTATATGTTAAAGAAACAATATATGTACAATTTTTTTTTATTATATTATATTTTATTATATATTATATTACATAATTGAAGAATAAGCAAACAAAGAATGAACTTGTTAAGTTTTGATCGACATTTTTTATTTAAAAAGCTTCTATAGTTTTGATAACCTAGATTTTTAAGATATAATTGCGAATCTTAATCAGGCTATCATTAAAACATATTTTATTTTAATGAGTTTGATTTAACCGTTATCCATGGCGAAAGTGTAATTTATAATAATATGTATAATTTCAATTGACAGTAGAGACTATCTTACAAAATTGTGGATCCGTGACTATGTTATATAAGCATAATCTCTATCATTAAATTAGAGTAAATTAAAGCAGTAAAATATTAAAATAAATTAAATACGCTTCCGCGGCATAGAACTTAGACCAATTCTTAAATAATTACTCACTTTGGAAGCAATAACGTTAGCCCCTAATTACATACAGAGTGGGTCACCAGAATTTATATTTGATCGTAAAACTATATGGTAGATATTATCTATCTATCTAACTTTCAGTCATGCGTGTGCTAATACAATGTTGTACT
The DNA here is from genome assembly GCA_032275145.1 of Synergus laeviventris. Taxonomy (NCBI): domain Eukaryota; kingdom Metazoa; phylum Arthropoda; class Insecta; order Hymenoptera; family Cynipidae; genus Synergus; species Synergus laeviventris. Next base: position 6,156,912 of record JAUESI010000007.1, on the reverse strand, counting down.
CCTTCGTGATTCAGGTAGAAAAACCTGAATTTGCGATAAATGTAATTAATCTTTATCAATAAAAATGATCAAGAGAATGATCAAACCAAAATAGGCTTACAAAGAATTTTATCTTTCCTTCTGACTCTGGGAGGGACAGGTTCTTAATGTCTTGACTCTTCGCTTGAACCTTTTGCTTTTACTTAATTTTTTAAATAATTATAATCACGCAAGTGTTGAGGTTTAAGGCGAGATGTAGTGAAAAAAATGTACTGCATAATAATGTTTGTAATGATATAGTCCCTGGCGAAAATTTCGGATTCAAATTCATTTCGAACCAATCCGAAATTTGCCAAATCAATTTGTATTCTGAACCAAACTTTCAATCCGAACGATTCTCAATTCTTTCTAATTTTAAAATAAATATGTGCCCCAATCCCAATGAATCCGAAATCAATCCGAAATCCTTTCCAATCAGTAACTCCAATTCAAATGAATTCGAAACGTGATTTTTGAATATTAGTTAGGTAAAATAGACTTAAGATAATAAATATTTAAAATTTTCTCTTAAAACGGTTCGATATATACAAAAATTTAAACAATACGAAAAAACAACATCATTCACCTTAGATTAGGATTCCTGTTTCAACCTCAGATTAGATTGGATTCATTCGGATTGTAACCCTATAGCTTCGACCAACTTTGACTTCGGAATAGATTGGATTCAATCAAGTCGAAATCTTGGTTTAACTTTGGATTAGTTATTTTCAGAAATTCCAAGGGATTTGATAAAGATTTTTAAAAAGCTTAAGCATTTTCAAGAGCTTTTAACATATTTGAAAAAACTTTATAGGATTTTGAGGGACTTCATTTTATTTTACGGAATTTCAAGTAATTTTGAAGGAGTTCAAGGGATTTTAAAGGGTTTGAAAGAATTTCATTCGACTTAAAAGATTTCAATATATTTTAAGTCATCCTAAAGAATTTAAATTCGTTGGTTTACTGAAATTGTTTAAAATAATTTTAAATTACTTGAAAGTCTTGAAACTCTTTTTAATTTCCTAGAAATACCATAAAATATTTATAATAATATTAATATTAATCATACATATTAACCAGAATTTGTGGTTAACATAACATAGACATTTTTTAACCAGAGGCGTCTATAAGTAACATCAACCAGAACTTTTTTCTAGTGAATGATATAAGAAATAACTCATATATTTGTCTTGCTCAAGCTCGTTTGATCTCTCTTGTTCAGATTTCGGATTAGATCCCATTAAATCAGACAGGAATCCCTGTTTTAAAATCGAATTAGGTTTGGATTTAATATCTGATTATTTCGAATACAACCAGATTGGCATTTTCATTCTTGTTCCAATTTCGGATTAGATCATATTAAATTTGACAATAATCCTTGTTTTATAATCGAATAGAGTTGGATTTTGTCGAATTGGCATACTTGCTTCGATTTCAGATTAGAAACAGGAATTTTTCTTTGTCTTCTTTTGCGACGAACGCGATCCTCTTTCCTTATGATTGATCTGTATAAGGAGTAAGCGGAAACCAATCGAACGCATCTGGTGGACAAGCTTTAGGTATTTGTCCGCTCTGGTAGGCATATACCGTAAACTAGTGTCGCAATTACCCTACTTATAAATCAGGATTCCGAGTGCAGTAGATTCGAAAACGAAAGGTAAAACTAAAATTGATCAAAGTCACACATACAGGCACTTATAAATGCACATGTGTTATCATTTGTACCGGTCGTTTTGAGGAAGCACGGAATTACGGATTGGGATTTTTTAGGCGACGCTTTTCTCCTATCGCATTTTATGACTTAAATATCGCTACGCAAGTTTTTTTCAAAGGATGGAGAACCCTTTTCATAGTCATAATTACTTGCTTGTACCGTTCGGAAGCAATTTGTGAGCCTTCGTCGGCGAAGTCATAGGTGTTACTCACACGATGTTATGCTCACTCAAGCCTGATACCAGTGATGACAATTGTCATATAGGAAAAATGCTTTATTTTGTGAGAATCTTTTATTTCTACTACTTCACATATATTAATGGCCCTAATAATTAGCAGATTGCAGAGAACTCTAATATTTACGACCCAAAAGTTTCCTAAGTGATAGTTATACCCTTTCATTTGTAAAGAATACCATATTATATTAGATTCTTAGCATCGTTTATTATCCCTCATAATTCGGTCTTTCTTTTTTATTATTTTAGGATTTTAAAAACTTTTTAATCTACAATCATTGTAGCAATGTAATTAAAGGCCGGAAGGGGGAGTCGTAGATTTCAAGTTTGGGCAGTTGTAAAACAAACGTTAGAATGGAATCATCGGCCTAACCGCAAGAGTAAGAATAGAAATATTCATAAGTAGTCCGAATCAACATAAGTGTTGTCACTTCGTCATGGTTTTATTGAAGTCACTGCTCGGAAAATAGAGCTCGAGAGTTATAAGCTCACGTGGACGTAACCTCGGAGGAAACAGTATAATAAATTATAAAAGTAATAAGTATATGTTTTGCGTTAGTATAATTTTAACCCAAGATAGTCACTTGGGGTGTGTGACACCCCAGCCTATTTTCTAGCTCAAAGTTATTTCTCTAAAACGTTTAAAGTCCTGCTGCGAACGCCACCTATGATTTTTTGTTTTTTCGGTAACTTTTTAAACATATTTAATATAAAAATTTACATTTAATTTTTGCATGAGTTGATTAAAAAGGGTTTTTATTACATTGCAAATTTTTGTTATACCTCTAAAGAATTCTGAAAAATTCTGCTGTTATAAAGTAATTAGGGTGAGATACACCCCTTGTGAATATTACGTAATTCCCATGAGGTGTGGCTATCTTGGATTGAATGCAGTAAATAAGAAAACTCCGAAATGCGAATATTATTCTTCTTTTCAGAAATAATTTTCTGGTTCAAAAATTGAACTGTCATCATCTAATTAGAGGCGAAGCTGTGATTATTCTTCTATTCAACAATCAATCATCTTTTACTACGCTCTGTTAGTCATGTGTATAAAATGAAATGCTGTTGACGGGTTAATATACTGAGAATTTAAGGAAGGGATTCTTCTACAAAAAATTTTTTGCTAAAGGTCAATTTTGTTCAATTTAAAAGAATATACATATATTCTTACATTTTGTAAATCGAGACAGTCACTGGAGCCTTGGGTAAAATTTTTGATGGCGTCTCTTTTAAAATAAGAAAAAATACTGATATTGTTTAGATTTTCGAAATTTTTAGTGAAAACAGAATGATTTTAATCAATTTCGGTGATTTCGTACTAGAATTTAAAAGGTTTCAAAACATCTGCAGTAAATTCATAAAATAAAAATTTTTTAGGTGATTTCAAAAGAGATTTTAAAAGTAATTTCAAACGATTTTGGAATATATTAATGCATTTTAAATGAAAGTTAAAAGAATGTCTAGGATTTTAAAAAATGTAATCGATTTTAAAGAATCTCAAGGGATTTCAACGGATTTAAAAACATTTCGAAAGATTTCGAGAGATATAAAATACTTCACTAATTACAAAAAGCAACTTCTTTAAAAATTTCATATTTAAAACCACTTAAAATTTCTTAAAAACCTTAAAAATCACTTCAAATTTCATGAAATCCTTTAGAATTACACGGTATTTTTTAAAAGTCATAAAAATTCCTTGAATTCCCTCAAAATTGCCCGACAAAATTAAAAATCCTTTAAAATTCATATAAACCAGCAAACATTGCTAATTAATTGAACCGTCGCAGCCCTTTAAAATTATTTTTCAACTTTCATTTTTGGAAATGTATTTCAAGTAATTCCTTTGCTTGCATAATATCAAAAAAATATATATTTTTAATCATTTTTACATTGTCAGGATCCATTTGCGCTTAAATAAAAAATTACATATCCCTTTCTACGATGCGACAAAAAAGTTTGTTTGAATCAGACAAACACTTCTTTGATATATGTAGAGTCAACGAAAAAATGTCTTTGAATTAAACAAATTTTCTTTAAATAAAACGAACTTTTTTTAATTTGAAGAAATATTTGTTTAGTTCAAACACATTTTTTTCTGAGTGTTGTTTGCGTACGCGATTTCACAGAATTATTTTTTTAGCGAAAAAGTAGTGAACAAATTAGTTTAAGTAATCTTTCCTTAAGTGTAAAAGTCATTTTTACGTATACGTTTTATTTTACGGCGTCCGACTTCGCCCCCTCCCCGAAGTTCGCTACTGATTATCAGTTATCATAATTGAAGCTGAAGTAGGTGAACAAACATTCGAGCCATTCGAATTACCGCTATTATATTCACAAACTGTTAAAAAAGTGCTACCATCTCGCGATAAATTGGGAAAGTTACGAGGTCAAATATGGGTTGCGCACGCAGTTGCTTATCGACAAGAGATGTAGAACGAGTAAGACTGAAAGATTCTGAAAGTAAGGAAAGGAGTAAAGGACAGTAACAGCGCGAGTGCAAGAGCTCTGTACTGTACTCAGGAGCTGATTTGTCAGTTCCAGTCACAGCTGTATCGAACGCGATTTAGTGTTCAAATACGCGCGGCGGTATCACTAAATCGGATCCGGCGCCTTTATTCGTCCTGTGTTGAACAACTAGCACCACCCTGGGATCCTAGCTGAAGTTCAAGGTGGTAAGGGTAAGAGGAGCAATAGAGAAGGGGAAAAGTTCGATCGTAGTCAGACAGAAGGAGAGCAGCACTCGTGATGTCGATATCTGAGGACCTTTTCAAATCAAATTCAATAATCGACTTTGAAAAACCAAGATGGGACCAAACTACTTACAATGGAAGGGCTCGCCACTTTTTAACCTTGACGAATCCTTTAAATGTTTTCGCTTCGTCCAGCCAATTAGAGCGGGCTCGAGACATCGTTCAAAAATACAGGTACATAACTGGTTTTACAAGGTCTAGACTGTTTTTATATTGCACTAATATTGAGGTCTTTGCTCTGTCTGAAGTAACTTGCCAAAGTTAAATATAGGCATAATTAAGTGACTTTAATTAAATTCCTCTGCCCGATTCCGAATTCGTTAAGTACTTGTAAATAATCATACTGTTTAAATTAAATAACATAATGTTTTATTTATTTAACTTATTTATAGTTTGGCAGTTTGTTTAAATTTTAGATGGATTTGGAAAGCATGCAACAATTAAAATTAGTATTAAGCATTATTTGAAGCGAGAAGATAACAAGGGTAATGCTTCGTGACATTTATCATGTTAAAGAAAATATTGATATTCACCTACTAAAATCAACAAATTGTGAATTTTGTGAAAAATGTTAAGTTAAACCATTTTTTTTATTACGAAACATATTTTATATTTTTTATTGAATTCTTTTCACTTTTAAAAGTAAAAAAAGATATTGTTTGTCCTGCAAGAAGTAATTGCGAACACTCACTACGTGATAAGTGTCACTCTAAATCTTCGTTAACATGTTGGAATGTCATGAATACACTTTTTTTTTTTTTTTGTTCAATGTCATCACGTCAGACAGCAAAAATTGATTAAGATGTAATAAACGATGCTTGAATACAATGCAATAACATTTTATAAATATCACTCTTTATTATCATTGAATTAAAAAAAAAATTATATAAAAATAATATTATACATTTAATTAAACTGATTTTACAAGTTACATAAAAAGAACTATCAATTCTACACCATAAAATACAGTCTAAGAAAATTTACTTGATGAATATTTCTACTTTTATTCGTTTTATTCAAATTTTCCTCACATATTTTCAAACGAAAAACACATCAAATGATATATTATCTTATCGTTCTTCAAATATCAAATGTATTTTTGCCCTAAGTTATCAAATCAATCATATGGAAATGAACTTAATCAAAATCATTTAACCCTTTAAACTTTGATTTTAACAAACATTTTAAACACGAATATGGTCATGTAATATGGTCTAAACAATTTATGTCACATTAGCACAAAGTTTATAAGCTAAAAATAGCTGAGCCTGCTTTGTACTGCAATGAAAAATGTATCAACTCTTTGATTATAGGTCGTTAAATAATTGAAATATTCCTATAAATTCAATATATTGCAGTCTTACAAAAAAAATATAAATCTTCTGAAAATGTAATAACAAATGAAATGACAATGGCACATCACACACGCATGTATTTATCTTTCATCTATTCCGAAAGAGATTGTAGCGCAATCGAAAAAATGATTGCATCAGAGATATCTATTATTATCATATTCAGAAGAAAAATCAAGAGATCGTTGAGGTTTGTTAGAAAATATCTTTGTTAAATTTCAGCATAAATATGTACACCATTCTTTCAAAGAATATCAGTTTGTAAGATAGTAATTACTAAGCATGATTATTAAAACTAAATGTAAAAAATTAGGAACAATATAGATTGATGTAAGAAAAAAATCAGGTCATGGAAATTTATTTATATATCTGAATCTCTCATGTTAACTCGATCTATTTCGGAAAAACAATTGCAGACATTAATTACTAATTTAATGTATATATCTGTTTATTTTTTATTACCTGCACCAGTATAAAATTCTTATTTCAATATTCTTCCTGTAGTTCCAGTTACATTAATATTTGTATATTATACATGAACTATATCAGGAACCACCTCTATCAGGACCCTTAATCTCTTCTTGATGTTACGAAAATAACCAAGAGAGTAGATTCCAGGCGAATTTTTAAAAATAAATGTATACGCTCACCACGAAAAAATAATTCATTGAGAGTCATGAGTTTTAAATTAAGTAAAACATCTAAACGTTATTGAACCTTTTAAAAAATACTTGATTTATATTAAATATCTAACTATATAAATAAATAATTGACCATCATCTCTGAATCATCAAATTTACACAGAATGTTGCATCAACTTTTTTAATGTAGTCAACAAATATACTTTCTTCAGAAAAGGCGAATCTTTGGAAAAGCTGAGAATCACAGAAGATGAACTATGGGCCAACAAATACCTTTACGACAGTGCCTACCATCCAGATACTGGAGAAAAGATGACCTTGATTGGCCGGATGAGCGCACAAGTTCCAATGAACATGATCATCACTGGATGCATGATGACGTTCTACAAGTATGCAAACCTCTCAAAACATTCAGTAAAGCTATACTCATTCGCCGATAAAGAAATCCGATGCCTCATGGATATCTTGCTCAATATGGCAGTTCTGTATAGACTCTGATAAGGTTAGCCGCGACCCCTCACCTCTTTTACCCTATTAACCCAATTTTTGATAGATTCCAATGTGGTCATCAACTTTGGCTCTCATAATATTTCTTCTAATTATCACCATATCATATTCTTCAATTTAAAATCCCCTTCGAAAATAGATTCGTATATTAATTATTCCAAAATTTAAAAAAAAGGAGGGGGGAGTAAACAATATTTTACAAACTAACTTTGTTTACTATTAATTAATATATTTAAAGAACAACTTGAAAAAGTTATATAATTGCAATATATTCCTAAATTTGAAATTTTTTTTTGCCACCCCCCCCTTTCCACCTATTTTTCTACTATCTCACACCTGGGTCTGAGATTGCAAAAATAATGTTTATTTTTTTAATGTTTACTATTCTACAATCTCAAACTTGTCTGCACGACATTAGCTTCACTGAATTGTCTTCCTCAATTTCGAAAAATTTGAACTAGATTCAGACGAAGTCTATGCATGATCAACTTTCAGATCCACGCCTGCTGTGATATTCTGGCAGTGGTGTAATCAGTCCTTCAACGCACTTGTCAATTACACAAATCGTAGTGGGTCAACTCCTATTCCAGTGGAAACTTTGGTCCAGAGTTACGTTGGGGCAACCGGAGGTGCAGTAGTCACTGCACTCACCTTAAATCGTCTTGCAAGAAGAGGACCTCCCTTGGCTGGTCGACTTGTTCCATTGGCTGCGGTCGCAGCTGCAAATTGCATAAACATTCCATTGATGAGAATCACCGAACTCAAAAACGGTATTGAACTTCAGAGCGAGAAGGGAGAAAAAGTTGGTCACAGCAAAAAAGCAGCAAGAGATGCTATTACCTCGGTTACGGTGTCTAGAATTCTTATGGCATCGCCTAGTATGGGTAGGTTTCCTTAATCTCTTACGTATACCACTTGAATTTTTCTCGAAAAGTTCACTTATATAATTGTTTGCTATATTGCAGTGCTGGCACCAGTGGTGATGAACTATATCGAACGTAAAAATCTGCTAAAAAAAGCAAAATGGGCAGGAGGACCAATTCAAGTAGCTTTGTGTGGCGTTTGTTTAACTTTTGCAACTCCCCTCTGCTGCGCCCTTTTTGCTCAGAAAGTTGCAGTTCCCGTGAACCGTCTGGAATCAGACGTCCAAGAAAAACTACGCGCTAAAGATCCTAAGCTAGAAATTGTTTACTACAACAAAGGACTCTGAACTCTTTCTACCCTAGCATCTAAGGCTTACATTTTTTTGAATTTAACATTCTCGATGTCAATACTCCAGTATTGTCAATTTATGAGAGAAATTATACGTAGAAAAGAATTTTAAAGAAAAACGTCCTTGATGGATGCAAAGAAATATCAAGCACAAATGCTACTTATGTAAGGAAATCAGCGGTAAAATCCTCTAATTAAAACTCAAATTAAGAATTAAAAACAAACTCACAATCAGCAATGCATTTTAAACCACGAAGATTTGACCCTGGTTTCCGCAACTTCACGCATTTCAAAGATTGCTACGATTATCAAGCTGTGAAAAACTTATGACAATAAAACTCTATTCGTCTATAAAATATGTTACACAAAGTTTTGCATTCCGGATTAAGAAAAGAAATATCTACATTTAGAGTCAAACGAAGATGTGAGATATCTATGTATATCTCAAAGTATGATAGATTTTAAAAAGAAAGCTATCATTCTTGATTAAAAAATTTAAAACATCAATTGTTTAAATGCAAAACTGTAGATAGGCTGGATTTTCATGCCTGAAGGTAATCTCGAAGTTTGAAATCGATGTAATTCCTTTTGTAAAGTATAGAGTGTAAAATTTGTTATTCAAAACAATTTCTCTTAGCTTAAAGTAAACACAAAATAATATATCAAATAATTGCACAGCTGTAAAAATCTCAACGCTTTTTAATTAATTTTTGACCATTTTTTAAACCAATTCATTTCAATCCACACATTTTATCGGGAAAGTATGTAGAGGTTATTACTATTTTTGGTAGAGTATAAGAAAAACAAAACCATTTTTTAAACTTTTAAATATCATTTATACATTTTATAAAATTATCGATTGTGTCTCATAACTGGCTGAAACACATGCCTAATTTACATTCCACTCAAAGTCAATTGAATACTGTTTTCCGAAGGTTTATTATACATAGACAATTGTTTCATGCGTAGAGGTGGTTTGATTTTGCGACCATGGCGTCCATCTTTCCGATGCCAAAGACCACTTCTAGGTCTATTTCCCAGTTCACGATTCCTCTGAGCACTTCCAATTGGAGTCTTCCAATGTATCGCATTAGATACTTGGCCCACAGTTGCCATACATTCTTTCAAGAAACTGAACTGTGGCTTTCGTTTACCTGGCAAACTGACTACAACACGATCTTCTCCATCTTTTCGTAAAATAGTCCCCTTGGTACCAGCAGAATGAAGATAGGTGGCTCCCATCCTTGGATACCTTTCAATATTATGGACGATAGTTCCTATCGGCAGAGCACCTAAGGGATAGGCATCACCCTCATTGGCTTTAACCGGATTACGAGGAATTGCTCTGGATGTTTTAATGATGTCACCTGGTTTCATATTTTCAGTTGCAATGTAGTAATTCAGCTGGTCACCTGACCCTACAAGAGCCAAGAATGCTGTTCTGCACCAATCTTTGACTATCTCTAGAACTTGCTCTTCTTTTGGGGGTCCTTCGGTCGGGCCATCTCTTAACCACTTTACTTGGTGGAATTTTTGCTTTATTCCTCCACCGATACCAAGTGCAACTACTCTACCTGTTGAACAAAAGAGGACATAAATTAGGATTTCTTTTTACTTTGAGACTTCTTCAAACTTTCTACACTATAAAAAAAAGTTTTTTTAATGTTTTAATGCAATAACATGAAGATTAGAAAATTCTACGTCAGTTTAAATTACATTAACTATTTTACATTTTAATTCGGCACTATCTGGCACTATTCTTAATATAAATAAATTTAATATCCATGGGCTGTCATTAATGTATCAAGAAAATGGTGCCAATTTTTCCTCGGATTCCATATGTTAAATAGCTTATTTCGTGCATTCGTGTATTTATGCTGCATAAAGAGCAGTGTAAAAAATTATATGTTCAATGTACATAACATTCTTTACATTTCTTACACTTTCATAACAAAAGTGTAAAATAACATTAAGAACCATAGGGCATAAAATACCAATGAATCCTAGGGAACATTTACACTCAAGATTACATTAGAAATCATGGTAAATTTATTCAAGCAAACAAAATGTACACTAGTTTGCGTAATTCTACATAAGCGACCTAACTTTAAATATTTTACAATGACAGTGAGATTACCAGGAGAATAAGGAGACATAACACTATGCATGATAAACGTGATAAACATCCGTGCATCAAGTAAATTTAAACCGTGCATCGATGTAAATTTACCACGTTTATCGTTGTAATTTTACAACAAAATCGTCAAAAAGTACAAAATTGTGTGAAATTTACAAAGTTAAACATATTATTTTTAAATTTTTAGCGTAAAATTATCACACTTATCGTTAGTAATTTGATGTCCCCTTATTCTTGAGGAAATTTTCATCGGAATTTTTTAGTGAGATTCTGGATAAATTTGTAGGTTAGATTCATTAATTCTCTAAGGTATTGCTAAAAATATCTGAGTAAGCTTAATAATTATTGCTCTATATAACAAAAGATGTAAAAATAGAAAAATAATTTATGAAAATAGAATAATTACCGCTTATAGGATCTCTGCCAGCAAGATTTCTTACATTAAGAGGTTCCACGGTATATTTATCTTTGTCTTTGTACAGCACAATTCGTCGGAAGGCTTTTCCGCGTCCAGGTTTTGGTAGATTTAAAGGCCGCCATATTTTCGATCCTTTGCGCTGCTCATTAAAATAAGCTACACTTATTTTATTAGGAATTTGAATAGGTATATTAGGAATTTGTGCAAAAACAGCTCGTCTTAAAACGGCAAGAGCCATTTTTGTTGGG
>JAUESI010000007.1:6132919-6145577 GCA_032275145.1 Synergus laeviventris | reverse complement strand
GTTGTAGATATGAATACAACTTCGAAATAATACCGAAAGAGAGTCCCAATCTTCAAACAATCTTTTATATTTTTTGAAATTAAAATATTAAATTAAAATTATTTATTTATTTACTTATTTATTTAGCTTTTATATACTTTTATTACATAAAAACTTATCCGATCCCTACTTTACCGACATTTATTTCTCTGCAATGTTACTTACAAATTTATTTTTAATTAATTAATTAATTACAGTTAAAAAAATTCAGGTGCGTTTATCTGGTCCTAAATATTTACAATTATAAAAAAAAATTATTTTGAATTTTGTTTTTTATTTTTAAACGTAGAGGTCTCTGGTATTACTTATCCGATCTCTATCTTACCGACAGTTTTATTCTATGCAACGTTACTTCTAAATGTATTCTGTATTGAAATGAGATATCAAATTGAAATTTTCTAAAATTACAGTTAAGGAATTAACCAGATCAACATCTGGTCCTAAATTTTAACATTTATAAAAAAAATATTATTTGGAATTTTTTGTTCTATTTTAATAAAAATATAGGACCAGATATAAACGTACCTCAATATATTTACTTTACTTTTAGAAATGTTCAATTTGATATATCAATACACTTAGAAGCCTAATTTTGCTCATCAAAAAATTTTAAGTAACGTTGCAGACAGAGAAAAAAATATCGGTAAGGTAGGGATAGAATAAGTAATACTATCTAAAGATTCTCATTGGGATTATCCTTAGTTTTTAGATATTTAGTTGAAATATTTTTAATACAGAAATTTTACGTTCTCCTTATTACGATTTTTTTTTATTCAAAAATATTTATTTATATTACATAAACATGGTTTTTCCAAACAAAAAAGGTGTTATTTTTTTTTCATAGTTTTTTTTAACTCCGTATAATCAAAGTATAAGCAGAGTATAATTAATGAACTAATTTCATGATATCATCAGTATGCGTACTAATCGGACTGAAAACTTCTTAGGACTCCTTGCTAAAGTAAGTGAACTTCAATTGCGCGCATACAATGCCGTAAGAGCCGAAGTGTAAAATCCTCTTTCTTTAAACCCTTTATAGAATTTATTACAGTTGAATACTTCGGATCCATTATCATACATTTCACGCGCATTCATATTCGATGGCCGCACAATTACTCGTATATGTAAACTTTAGGGTGGTCTTGATTTTAAGAGCTCTTGAAACGTTAAATATTATAGGAAAATATTTTTAAATATTAGAGAAATAAATAATATTAAAATATTGATGATTTTCCAATAATGATTTTTGTATAATCACGAGAAAATTATAGTGATAAAAAATAATTTCTACAATGATTTACGTATCAATTTTTTAATATTGATTTTCCTATGGAGATTTTCTGATGATCTAGAGGATATTATATAGGAAAAAATAATTATAGAAATAAATACATGGAAAAAATGGCTATGGTTACAACAATCATTCATAATATTAAAATATTGATCCCACTCTTATAGCTATCCTAAAATGATTTTCCTATAATTTTGTTTTTATAATGAGTTTCTCTACAATTATTATACTGCTAAGTTTCTTATAATCAATTTCCTATAATCGCGAAAAATGATAAGAAATTGAGCATAGGAAAATCATTACATATACTGAATTTCCTGTAATATTTTTTCGAAAGGAGAAAGTATCGATAAAATACGAAATTATATTTCCTGAAAATTAAATGTTTTGTAAGCAGAGAGTTTTCAGATTAGTTTTTCAGAAAAGATATAGAATATTATCTTACATTTCAGAATCCAAAATATTCATTATTTATAGTTATTATTCAGCATCTGAGAGACCGTTTCCATAATAAATAAACTATATAAGTAACAAGAACGCTTATTACGAGATAGTCTAATTAGATGAATGCTACAGAATTTATTATAAATTATCAACTCTTGCGTGAATTGCTTCTTGTCACCATTAATCTTATATTTAACAGCAGCACCCTATTACAGAAGATCATGCCCGATTGTACTTTGACGTCGCACACCATGAAACGACAGTGGATTTCGTAGTAGAGAACGGGGTGCTTTAATTGGTTCGGGGTAATTATTTTATTAAGTGAGAAGATGGCGGATAGAATGCTAAGAGAGGTAGAGAGAGAGGGAGACAAAGATGCAAAGCAAGAGAAGATGGTGTCAGTGTGGTCTCGCTATGGGGTAGAACGCTTAAATACTCAGGCAATTCGAACTGTTGCTGTAGGTGAAGAGCTAACTCACACTAACTCACTAATCATACTTCAGTACCGTATATTATCATGCTTCTAGAATTAAAGGGAGTTATAGGATTACCGAGGGGAAGATAGAGTTATATAACAAAAACCATCATAACTGACATAGAATCTGATAAAAACGAACAATGACAGAAAATAATAGAAGTCGAAAAAAGAAGAACGGATAATTGAAAAAAATGAGGGAAGAGGGCTGGCGAAAATAAAAGAGGAGGAGTTTAGAAGAATAGAAGACGCTTAGAATTTATGCTCTCTCAGTGATTGGTATACAACTGAGAATTAGAGAAATTCGGATGATTCTGATTTATAAAAAATATATGAAAAGCTTTAAAAGTAAGGAAAGGAAGAGAAAGAGATAATAAAACTGCAATGATGAAAGAGGACAGATTAGGAAGAAAAGGCAGTGGAAAAAGAGAACAATTTAAGTTATGAATAAAGTAAAGTAGAAGTAGGTAATAGTTAGTAGAAGTACTTAGAAGAAGAGTTAAGAATGAAAAAATAATTCTACATACACCTATTAGACGAGTATGACGAAGAAGAGGAGTATAATGATGAGGAAGAGGAGAAGAGATTAAAGTCCTAATTAGCATTTTCTTTTTCTTTTCTATAATAATAATCTGTAATACTCATACCGTGTCATGAGTTAACTTCCGAACAATAAGCTCTCTGCAATGATCTGCACCCCCATTAACAGGAACACAACTTATGCAACTATGACCAACACATTATAGGAAATTGGTCACTGTGGGTGGTGTTAATATGCGAAGTCGGTTACGGCCCTGCGCGTAATTTGAACATTTCTGCGACTAACACACACATGCTAGTAAATTCTGAAGGGCGAATGTGCATGTGAATGTATGTATACGCGCGCGCACGATTCTCTATCGTGAAGGAGGAACATCTATTACTCGGTACATAGGCCAGCGGAGGTGGAATCGTTGAGGGTGGGTGCGGGCAAGGGTAGTCGAGCGGCAAATTGTCCGCCATCTTACCCACCTTATACCTTACCTCACACTAACGTCGTAACCCACTCCAGCTTATTCTCTCTTACTTCTTCTCTCACTCCTCCTCTCTTTCCTGTCTCACTTGACTCTGCCGCCTCACTGCCCCCGCCTCGAAAGCTTTAGATTACCTACCCCTTATAAGCGCTCGTGTTGCCCATTTATTACCACGACTGCTGCGACTACCACGAACCAGACCGCCTTTCTTCCTTCCTTCCTTCCTTTCTTCCATACTTCTACCTTCTACCTTCTATCTTCTATCTTCTATCTTCTATCTTGTACCGTTTACCTTGTTTCTTATCTTCCTTCCTTCCTTCCCGTCTGACCTTCTTCCTACCCATCTTCCGTTTCAGAGAAACTCTCTCGTTATACCTTTAACCGTTCGCCCACTGTACAAGGATCACAAGAGAGACTTGAAGCAGCTCAAGGAATTCGATAGGTCGACATTACCGAAGGAGATTAGTTGACATTGAGGTAATTGCGCCTTGCGTTGCGTATATAGATCTTCAGAGGGAATACGAAGTACAAGGAACGTTTTCCTAATCGGTTATTTGATAGACTACATCAGTAGAGCAAAGACGATTATCTTGGGGATGATCGAAATACGGTTGTCCAATTTTTTTGCTTGTTTACTGACACATAAGTCCTCATATTAATTAATCATACAGGTTAATTAATGTTATAGGGTTCCTAAAAAATTGCATTGATTGAATTGAAGTTGAGGTACCTAACTTTGTATACTTAGCATTAGCATATAGTATATTCCTAAGTCTGTGGCACATACAAATTATTAGTTGGATTAAATTTGAAAAATGAGGCAAAGTAGGCCAAAATAGTTGGAAAACAGGAAAATGTAGGGCATACTAGAATACAAAGGATTAAATAAAAAATAGAATTTTCAAAAATCTTGAATTGAGTTGAAAGATATTTTTCTAAGATGAAGATATGTCCAGGGAAAGGGAAATCAATCAATCAATCTCCACTAAGTCCCAGAATGCCAATTTTTGATCAAAAAGTGGATCAAGTGTAAACAAAAATTATCTACGTATAAAGAATATGTGAAGGTAGTTGTAATTTTTCAATTGTTTTTTCATTGTGCAAGGTTTCGATTTACTTTTGGATCAAAATTTGACACCTTGGGAGTATGAGGGTGACAATTAAAATAATTATTTAAGGATGTAATTCATAAATTTACGATAATGACTTATACAATAAAATTGCTAAGTGGAATCACCCGTGCAGAAATTTTTATAGGGTCCTAATGAGGTCTTGGTCAGGTTTCCCTATAGTTCCAATATGGTCCTGACATGGAAAACTGGAAAGGACCCCATCAAGATTAAAAAACTATTCGGTATACATTATTTGCAATATTTGATTAGTTAACTGTAGCTAATTTTCTGAAAAAAATCCTATCATAAAAGGAGGTAGTAATTATATCGAATCAAGTAGTTTTAAAGAATTTTTTAACTTTAAAGTAATTCAAAAGAGTTTCAAGATTTTAGAGTAAAATTTTAAGTGATTCCACGAAATTTAAAAGGATTTTAAGAAAGTGATTAAAGAGAATTTGAAGCGATTTAAATAGATTTCAAGTGATTTCAAATAATTTTTAAAGACTTTCAAAATAATTTAGGAGAGTTTCAAGATTTTAAAGTAATTTAAATATTTTTAAAATTATTTCAAGGGGTTTTAAGTGAATTTAAAGATTAAAGAAAATTTGAAACGATTTGAATAGATTTCAAGTGATTTCAAATAATTTTTAAAGGCTTTCAAAAGAATTCAGGAGAGTTTCAAGATTTTAAAGTAATTAAAAATATTTTAAAAGTTTTTAAGTGATTTTAAATGATATTAAAGAATTTTAAAGCATTTTAAATAGATTTCAAGTGATTTTAATTAAATTAAGGCTATTTCAATAGACTTTAAGTAATTTAAAATAATTTTTAAAGAATTCGAATGAGTTTCCAGATTTTATTGAAAAATAAAAATCTCCACCAGAGCCTCGTCAGAACCCCATTTTAAATAGAGCTAAATGGGTCAATTTCTGCACGGGCAGTGAAGTGACTATTATGTAGCTCAGTTGATAGCGCTTTCGTCTGGAAAGTGAGAGGTTGGGTTATCGATCTCCCGGCACAATAATACCACACTTTTTCTTAATTCGTAACAATAAAATATTCACATTCACTTTCTCTTTGTATTTTTTATATTAGGAGAAATAATTTGGATAAGACAAAAAATAAACCTTTCTTTTCGTTGTCAGAGACTTTGATATTGCAGACACCCTTTAAATATTAGGAAACTGAAAAAATATTCTTTCACAGAAACTATCAAGCTGGAAAAATTCGGAATTTTTTAAATTGTCATAAATTTGCAATGAAAATAGGTGTAAAAATATATTCTAGTACTGGACATTCTCTTCGAAATGAGAGAATACAAGGCAGAAAGTTTCCTGTTTCCTTATAATGCTCTTTTGTCAGATCCGAGAAATTGTCACTATAACCAGGATTGTAACGAAGTCTGATATTCAAATTGGGTTAGAATCTCTCGATTATCCTATAACATTTTCTTTCTACTACACAGTTTCCTTCCTGAAACTTTTAGCTTCTCTTTTAATGAAGTTTTCCCCTAAGCGCTAAAAGTCTCCATTATAAAAGAAGTAGCAATTTCTTGAATATCCTTCTGAATTATTATTCATTCACTCTTTTCTCAAATGAAACACTACAAAACTTTCTTCAAATCATATAGTAAAAATTTGAATGTTATTCCATTTTCTGCAGTAAAAATTTTAACAATCTTTGATATATCCAAGATTTTCCAACTCTGATAGTTCGGTCAATTGTAACCAGTTAGTAAACTATTATACGAGTATCTAGCTGATTCTTTGACCTAACTATATATATTTTATCGCCTTTTCAAACCTCTTTTTAACTAGTTTTCTTACCCCTTTTTTCACTTCTCTTGCCAAAATAAACAATATAGAAACTGGTAATATTTGATTGAAGTTTTGAAATTGTCTTCTAATTGGCTTTAATTCTGCAACTAAAACCAAAGTACATTTTAAAACCACCTTTCCAAACCAAACCATTATGAAAATTCCCAAAAAGTCAAATAATCCTCCAGAAACGATTCAACACTCTTCGAAGTCAATTTCTTTGTTAGTAGAGCGTGGAGATGAAAATGGGTTCCCTCCACTCAGGATAAACTTCTCGATTCATTGCTCTGTATACATCAGTGTATCTCTCCTGTTGAAAAAAGTAAGTACGGTCGATAAAACGCTTCCCAGAAGGTTTTCCTTCTGGGAGGAATGGGTAGTCTCTCGACTCTGAGGAGTTAGGGGGTTGAAGGGTGGAATTGGGGACAACAGGAGGAAGTGGGAGAGGGTGAACAGGATTCGTGGACGCGTCACAAAAAGAAGAAGGTTCAAGTAGTAGATGGCACTCGCAATGTAAAGTTTTGCGTTCCGCATCCGCAGGATGGAGGAAGTGCTGAAGCTGGCGGAGGCAATGGAACTGGAGGAAGAGGTACTGGAGGTAGAGGTGCTGGAGGTAGAAGTGGAATGGTTGACGGGTAGTTGCTTCAGCCCTGTTCTTGTTCGTTTCCTCCCAATTCGCTGGTGAAGGATTCTTCGGGGGGAGAGAAGTTTCAGGGGGTTTGCGGGTTGAGGGTTGAGAGTAGAATTGGCGTTGCAGAATCGTGGGGGGGTGAAAACGGAAAGGAGGGCATGCGAGTTACCATAGCGGCGGAGTGAGGAGTCAGGAGGATACAGGAGGTGAAGGAGGGTGCAAATAATAACAATAATCATATTTCCCGGCAACATGGCCGCTGAAAGAGGATGGCTGGGTTGCTGGCGGTGAATGAGGCGACGCCACCGTGGCAATGGTGGTGGAAGAGGGTTGCGGAGGGTGGTGGGTTATCATAATATTACAAACCACCGCCACAGGGCCGTATCTATATAATACATGTACCTAACACGTTCTAAACCCCAACTCGATTCGCGCGAATCACCGCATCCGGCAATTGTCGCGTCGCTCGTTCCAGGTTACGAATACTACAGAACTAACACAAACAATCCTGAGACCACCCTTTTCCACATCTACGGCCGAATACTGCGACTGTGAATTGTCTGATTTTTACCACTGGTTCGGTAGAAATACTTTCTGGTGTTAGCTGTCTATGCGCGGAAAAATAATTAGTAATAAATTTTTTGCACCGCGACGCGAGGCAACGCTCAGTGGATTTTTTTTTTTTTTTGGGGAGGTTGTATAGAACGAAAGGCGGTGGACGAAGTTAGTATTTATTCATAGCTGGGAGTCATTTATAGAGATCACGGTTGTTATTGCAGGTTTTTGTGTCGAGCGTTCAATTAAAAAGTCGGGTTGTTAGAGGGGTAACAATCACGGATATGATAAATGTGGAGTTTAGTTAATTCGGGATATGTTGAGGTGAAGATAATATGAACATTTTTTCTTTAAATGCATGAGAAAGGTGGATTTGTTGTTAAAATTGCACAAACGTCAACTATTTTTCATCATCTCTCTGTATAATTGTCCTTGGAATATTTATTTAAACATCGAGAAATTCGACTACTCACCTTTTTACCAAATGTCGGCTTATTTTTGAAAATATAAAGACTAATCGTTCGTCGAGAGATGAACGGTCAAACTAATTTTCTCCAGAAGCTCAATCGTTCACAAAGACTGTTTGACACTCCCCCCGACAGCGTCAAATCATCACCTACCTAACTAAATGCACCCTAAGATTTTTGAAAGTTGACACCAGCTTATTTCTGGTGCATCTCGAATTCCGTTTCTCAAATTCCTTTACTAATGATTCCATATTTAAATATGTTTTGTAAAAAAATGCCAGTATAAAAACCTTTTCCTGTGGACCAGTTCCGAATTTAAATCGGAAACTCTTAAAAAACCTAGTGAACTTTGTGTGGAGATGTTGCCGAACCCCCTTGGGAGCTTTTCAAGGGGATATGTTAGCGAAACCTTAAATTGAGTGACGACAACAGTCTCGTCTGTGAATCTATTGAAAGTATGTAGATCCAAAAATAGCTTACATTCTTAATTAAAGTCTCTTAAAATACCATTCTCAAGAATTAAAAGTAGACTTTAATTAATGATTCCTAACATCTAATAATAACATCCAACCAATTAAACCCACCTAAGCCTTAACTATTAACTATATAATAACAAAGATGAGTTACTCCAGCGTGTACTAAAATACTCAATCGTCACCGAACTGTACCTAAACCTTTCAGCGAAGAGAAACTTTGTCGAGAGCAATACGACATATATACGAACGAACACAAGCGTTCTTCGCGTAACTGACTCTGATCCTCGAAGCATGAACCACGACGCCTTTGGCAGGTGAACGCAGAATGGAGAAAGTGCAAGCTCCCACAAAAGCATTGGCTAGAGGGAAACGAAAGAACTTTCGAGTATATCGAGACAGAGTACGGAGAAATTCTAAAAGCTGCCTGGCCGAATCCTCGCATTTCGCTGCTGAGACCATCAGAGGGAGGGGAAAGACAGAAGATAAAAAGAGAAGGAGATAAATACATAGAAAGCAAGATAGAAGATCAGAAGAGAGCCTGGAGTGGCACCGCGAGCGCATTGGTCTGATGGGGGTCGGGGGTCGAGACCTCGGATCGACCCTGGGTAAGGGGTCAGGGGGTGTAGGAAGCACTTAAAGAATTATCCGAACTCGCAGGAGGGATGGGCTTCTCCACGGCACGTGCACTCGTTCCCAGGCCAACACCTAATACCTACTAATACTGCGACGTGTATCTATCTACCCTTTTACCGCTCAACGCGAATCCTGCGACTACCTTGGGCTACGGAAAGAGTAAGTAGGATCGTGTATACTCTAAGTAGCTGACTACCTAACATCTACGATGCCCAAACCACTCTCAAATCCAGAAGTAGAACCGTTTATAGCGAAGGGTACAACGGTTTCAACACCAGCAAGTAACAACCCCAAGTAACAGTCCGAATCAGTGATTGTCCTTCATTTCTGGTGGAAATATTTTAGACCCTCTTCAAAGGAAGGGAGGATTAGTTGATAGAACATTGGGCTGAAGTATCAGACGTCTAATCTGGCGAAAATTTAAAAAAAATTCATTTTTAAACTGGTAAATATAATACAAAGAAGGTCAAAAAAATTGTTTTAAAATATGTAAATGCGCAATAAGCGACAAAAAACTACAATCCTTGAAAAAACCGTGTCATTTGTGATCCACCTCAGTAGTCGAAAGGTCGAAAATTTATTTACTTAGTAATAAAATGCGTGTATTTTAAAAAATTGTTTTGACTTTTTTATATTATATTTATCAGTTAATACTTCAGCCCAATGATAAAACGTCTTATCTTCTTTATATTTTTCATCTTCAAAATTACTGTATTACTACAAAATTACCAATGCGTTTAAGTTTTTTCGTCTAATTAAAATGAACGTTCGGAAGAAGTTTCCTCGCGCCTAAACATACTTCCGCAGTTCGCAAAAACATTCAGCTGTAAGAAGAACTCACTAATTAAGGCACGAGACTTCTGAGAATTTGAGATTCCATCGAAGAGCCCTGCAGTCTGGTCGAGAATTCTCTCTCTTTCTCTCAAGCCTAATCTCCCATACATTTACATGACAGACTTTTTTGTGCAGTTCTAGTTCATGGGATCCCTTCCTCGTGTAAAGATTTAACACACTTCCTGAAGCAACGCTAATGTCTATTTCCATGTAACACATGATTATCTTATTCTGAAAAAGGGTACTTTGATGGATGCCTACTTCACACTTCAATAAATTCACTAATTACATCATTTAGAATTTTTAATTTCCAAAATAGCCCTGCTAGTGAACAAAACCCGATATAGTGACGATCAGTCACATCCAGTCCTTTTGAATTGCGTTTTTGGAACGGAAAATTGATTCAGAAAATTGTTTATTCACTCGCTTTAGTTATTTATTTACTTTCCAAACTCCCCTTTTCAGGTTTTTCTTCAAATCTGTTTTCCCATCTACTCTTGACTACCATTTTGCTAGCAGTGAAATCTTGTAACTAATTTAGTAATTTCAGGTCTGGATTGGTAATGTCGGAAATCGGGAAAAATCCCAATGGGCCGGTACGATGAAAAAAAATAAGGAAAATTGGAAGTAATTTAAAAAACTTAATCTGAACATACCAAAACGATTTATAAAGATATATCAGGTATACTTATTAATAATTAATTGATATTTCTAATAATGAATTTATTTTTTGAATATTCGCTAGTATCTTAAATTGGTGTAACACTGTCAAGATAGTTTTGACAAGTTTTGTTGTAAAATAAGGATTTTTTTTATTGAACGAAAATCGTAAGTATGTTGAATTTATTTCCGTATTGAGAACCACTCATTATTAAATTTTAAACTTTTCATCTTTATTGTCAATTGCAGAAATAAAATAAGATATTTTATGTGGGAAACTTAATTGTCCTACTTATTTATATAAAAAGAGTGTTTACAAATAAAATAATATCTGCCCCAATTACAAAAATTGAAGTTTTACAGATTATTGATGTTATAGTTTAACCATAATAATTATTATATATAGGTATTGATTATTCGCAGATGTTTGAGAAAAAAAGTAGAAGTTACTAGAAGAAGAAGGGAAGAAATGTTTTACTAACTGATTTTATTAAAGCAAGACCATGTTCGTAGTATTCTCTACCAGTTTTAAAAACTGTTTAGTTTTCTCAAAAAGCTGAAACTCTGACAGTAGTTAAAGTAAGCGTGGAAGAAAAAATTTATATTCCGGTAGAAGATGTAGAAAAAGTAATTTCGTAACTAATATAATTTAACAAATTTAGTTTGAATATAAAAAATCGATTAATAGTATACCTTTATCAAAATATGCTTTAAGGGGCAGTTTCCAGTTTTATTGAATAAAGAGGAAGGGGACTGGGCCGGTCTAGTGTATTTTTCCTGAGCCACTTTTCGATCCCAAGCCGACCCTGCAGAGTAATGTAACTGGACCAGAAGAAATCGTATGAATTTGTCAGACAAATATGAGAGCAGCTAGACTGCTAGTCTCGCCTAAGAGAATCCCGATCTCTCATTCCCTAATTGTCAGTCTTTTTCTGAGAGCCTCGTGGTTATGTTAGCAAGAGGGATGACTGAAGGTTGTGTGACACACGTGTTGCTAACGCATTCCCCGACAAATTGACTTCAGGCCTCGACGCGCTCCGCGGGCGTCCATCGCACCCTCATGTACCCCTCTTCACGTTGATTCCTTCTCGACCGCATCTCTATATCCATGTAGCATGTACACTGGTAAAATAGCTATTTTGTCACATGCAAACTTTGTCACATGAGAATCGCACCCGACGACGATGCCTTTATTATTATTAGCCGCCTCTGCCGGGCTAGTTAACTGAGTTAGTTAAGTGAGAATTATTATTTAGTCCAACGAGATCGTCCTTTTTCCGCTCTCTAGTCCCCTTGGCCTTCTGAATCTCTATTCATCTGTATTACAATGTGGCGATATGTTTTATGGTAGTATTCGTGTGGATGGTAATGTATATGTATATTAGGGCGTATCGAGAAAAAAAGTTGTTTGCGCGAAGTTTTAATAGCAATGAAAACTTTCTTTGAGGAGTCAAAAACACTCCCCTAAAGCTTCATAAAAAAAATTCCTTCTGTCTCTGAATCGTAGATACAGCTAAGAATAAAAAGAAATGAAGCGCTTCTTCAAATTTGAAGAGCAAAAAATGGCATTGCGATGTCTGCGACATCTCACCGCCTAAAAAAATGAAGTTTAATATATTTTTTAGTACCCTTTATTTAAAATCGTCTGACCAGATGTCTGAAACTTCAGCTCAATTTATTTTCTCAGATTCAAGGTATGACCTTAAAATTTCAAAATATCGAAAAAAATCGACTTTTTGATATTTTCTTAGAGGTGTATTGAAACTTATCATGAATGTAAGAAAACAGCGAAAAAGTAGACTTTTTTCGATTTTTTTGAAACTTCAAAGTCAATTAGATAAGGGTGAAAATTATTTCAATGGAATTATCACTATACAGGTATCAATCGACTTGCTTTGAACTATTTTCATTGATAATTGAAATCACAAAAAAAAGTATTTTGCTCTTCAAGTTTGAAGAGAAAGAGCTGTTTTTTTTTATTTTAGCTACATTTACGATGCGGAGACAGAAGGAATTTGATTTTTATGAAACTTTACGGGAGTGTTTTAGACCCCCCAAAGAACGTGTTATCATGAGTCTAAGAAACTAGTGAAAAAGTCGTCTTTTTTCGATTTTTGACACTTCAAAGTGAATGTGGGAGCGTAATAAATATTTTAATTTAATTACCGCTATACAGGTATAAATTGAATTCCTTTGAACTATTTTTATTGA
>JAUESI010000007.1:6081388-6119190 GCA_032275145.1 Synergus laeviventris | reverse complement strand
AAAAAAAAAATACGTGTAACCTTTTTTCTAACGCCTGTGTATACAACGGGAGAATTATTTTCGGTATTTAAGAGCATTCTAGTTATTAAAATGCACTAAAAAAAATTGCCAAGTCAAAGGAATCAGAATTGGAAACACAGGAAAAATTTTAAATGTTGAATTCGGTGTTTTATGAATTTTTTTCTTCCATCAGTGTTGTCGATGCTCAAAATATATTTTGCAACACTGACGAATGAAAAAAATTCATAAAACACTAAACTCAGATTTTAAAAAATTTTATGTGTTTCCAATATTGACTCCTTTGATTTGTGGATTTTTTTCTAGGGTATTTTTATCCAGAAAAAGATAATACATGCTCTAAACACATTTTCAGACACTGATGAAAGAAAAAAATTCATAAAATACCGAAATCAACATTTCAAAATTTTCCTATTTCCAATTCTGATTCCTTTGACTTGTCAATTTTTCTCTAGTGCATTTTTATAACTAGGATGCTCTTATAAAAATTCCTAAATTTTAAAAATAAATATGCCTTCTCAAAAAAAAAGCAAAAAATATCAATAAAAAGAGAAGTAAGCCTTTTCCACAAAAGCGTTTAGTGTTTTCGAACCCATAATTACGTGGCTACAGTTTACCACTAAGAAATCTATCCAAGCCTATTATATCCCAAAATAGAAATTATTGGAATAAGGAATACGATGCAAGACGATGAATCGAATAGAAGAGGATAGAATCTATCGAGATTATAAATGAATTATGATTATATAGTTTTTGAGTATGTTATTTTAATGTCTCGACGATGGGATTTTGTACGGTGTAGAAACTGAAAAGCGATTAAAGCACTTTAAGCATACTGTTGGAATTAGATAAAGTTTGTATAATCGTTTTTCCTGGTGTAAGTGTATGCCAGGCAAAGTGCCTTTAATCGACAGTGAGGCTTTCGAGAGTTTCATCGATTAAGGCTGTTACGGGGATGGTGGGGTGGCTGCGTCGAAAGGATGGCTAGCGGGAGCAGTTGGAGCACAGGATTACTCTAGTCGATCCTAATTGAATCGTCCTTTGGCCTTTAAGCGATCGCTCGCAACGCCCATCGCCGACGGCAAACCAGTTCTTTAACCCCCTTAGTCCCTTTGGTTTCTATTTCCTACAACCATTGAAAAAAAAAGTCAATAAGAGATTTTCTTTTGACAATTATATGGATAGACTAATTCCACAAACCATAAAAAAAGGTTCATTAATACATACTTTCGAAATTAAAGAATCCCTTGCAATTGTATGATTCTCAATTCTTTAAATTTTGAAAGTCTTGAATATCTTGAAATTGTCAAGAAAAGTCGAGATCAAGCGAGCAAGATTCTTGATCTTTTCAAACTGTAACAAGGCGACATAACATTTTTATAACCTGCTTTAAAATTTTTATTGTGAGAAATTTTGTGATAAGAAGTTATATTGCTGTTGTTTTTTAAGAAATAAATAATGATGTGTATCAGAGTAGATAAGGATAAAGATATATAATGAAATCATTATGGTAGGAATTGTTCCTACTTTGTATAAGTGAATTGCCAAAGAAGAAATATAATAGTTTGTAGAATGTCGGAAGAAACTATTCAATTCCCAGGAGAGCTGATTCGAGATTCAGGTCAGCAATAAGGGAAATGACAAATGCGATATTAATATCTGTATAATGAGGGGGAGAGATGTCCAATTATTATTGGTGATTTTCTTTCGGAAAACTGATAATTCGTGGAAGTGAGAGGAAAAGACAATGACAAATCAGCGAGAGAGGAGGATGAATGTTAGGATGAAAGTAGAAAGGAACGAGGCTGTGTGGCCACTTGGTAGTCGATCGTTCTACCCTCTACCCTCCACCTTCTACACCGCCTTACAGTCCACTATACAGACGGGTGGGGTGACATCTCATTAGGGAGACAAATTGCTTCACCTCTGCATGTAACCTATAGATAGACACAGTATCTGAACGTGGACTTTCTCTCCCCATCGAGAATTCTGTCATTGTGGATGAAATTGTACACATGTGAGCTTAGATGGTTACAACACTCTCGAAACATAAAGGGTGGTCCGAAATTTGCAAGATACCTCAATTGCTTCTTTAAGAGTTCAAATATCACTAAATCAAAACAAAAATTCTGTTAACATCTGTATAAATAAGGAGCGAATTGCCAATCAATTTATTTATTTCCAAATGCATATTTCATTTATTCTTTTTATAAAATCAAATCACAATAAACTCGTAAAAATATTCGAAACCTTTCCATAACAATAATTTTTTCGCTTTTTTTAAGATGTTGGTCATAGAAACATAGCGCAAGATTCCAGCAAATTCTAATGAAATGAATTTCGAGAATATTGAAGTACACCGTATATAAACACGTGATCACGAAGCAATCGTCGGCCTTTAGAGCGACGGCTACCACGACAAGCGCAATCGCCGTCAACAACGGCAGCAGCCTAATATCGTTTCTGCACCCGCGGTGGAAATGTATTATAGGGCTCGCATAGCTAAACTAATTGGTTAAATCTGTTGGGCCGCATAACTGGGAGGCTAATTGGGTGATTTCCTGACAAATTATATCCACCCCGACGACGACTACGCCTACTCGGTATAGCGGGCCCGTTTGTCACTTGACACTGTGAGAGATGAGGAACGGCGAACGGCGAACGAAGATGCAACCAGCCGCGGCGAACCACTGAAGGGAAACTTAAAGTGTCCGAGTATATTCGCGCCTCCTGCAATCTGCTCTCAAGTTATAGACTCGTTCATTTACTTGGGCACGAGCCTGATATACTCAAACAACTTAACGTCGCGACATGCATCGTCACTCTCGTCTTTTAATGCCAGCATCGAAAAATCTCTCTCGTAAATGTATTAACATTTCTTCCTACGAAAGAATGTTAATTCTTGAGAAACAGGATCATATGAGAATAATAATAAATAACCGGATAATAATAAATATATTGACCGCCAATCACCTTACCTAAGTTGACAAGAATTTAGGAAACCGAGGCAAAGTAATTTGCATATACCATACACATTAATATACATCCTTATTAAAATTAATATAGATTAATCTATATCGAAAAAAAAATCTAAAGTACAGTTTACTTTATCACAATTTTAAAACTTCCTTGTAAAAATAATTGATTTCAGAGTATTTATTTGGCATATTCGAATAAAAATACTTATTTTTAATTAATTATAAAAATTTGAACACTTATGAAGAATGAGATTAAGTTGTTTTAAACAAAGAGAAACAAGACGATGACAGCAAAATCATGTCAATCATTTATCTTAAAGAATATTATAATTAAATGAAAACGCGCTTGTAAATTTGGTCAATTTCTAGGATAGGCGGTAAACTGTACGCTTGTCACTTTCTGGAGGACTTATGCGGAAAAGTACTCTGAAAAAAGATTCATTTTTGAAATTACTTTTTGAATAAAAATATGTTTTTTTTAATTGTTTTACTGACAAGATAACTAAGAATGCATCACGACACTTTCACTCGTCTTTCACTGAATTTATAATTTCAGATTATTGAAACACGGAAATAAGTACCAGAGATCTCTGGAAATACATTTTCTCGCGTGCGTTTGTTTTGCTAGCCTTTGCGTAAACTTAAATGCGCAGAATGTTGTATGCATATAGATCTGAGAGGTAATAGTCGCCCCTTAAACTTTTCTCAAATTTATCGTGCAAAAGGTTCGTTTGTTCGTTTGCTTTGCATTCGTTTATTTTGGTTTGTTGTTGCACATCTTCACGTCGCCGTCAATCAATTGAAAATTTCTTTTTCTCGTCAGTGAGTTTTCTATGATGTATTCGTGCATTGTTTGATCATTTTCTTCGTATATTGTTCGTATATTTAAATATGTGATTTTATAATTTTGTTGATTTCAAAATCGTTAATTAATTGTCCATTAATTATAATTTATAACGGCTTTTATTTGACATTCCTCTTTGCTCGATAGATTTGTATATATTTTGTACGATTGACAAGTTGATTTTGACTGTTTACATTTTTGGACGTATGTGTAAATACATTTATACATTGACTTTATTGATTTTATTTGTATTGTTTTCTCATCATACCCTGTTCATTCTATATTATATTCATATCAGATATTATTTATCATTTAATTTCAAATTTAATCGTCAAACTTTTCTCAACAAAACCAAAACATTTCCAGTCGTGGATACGGAAATGTAGACCGAAAAAAAAATCAGGTTACAAATACTTGAGTGTAGGGGGTGTTGAACAACGTATTTCAATAAAGTTCCCAATTTTCCTCAGATTTCTTTTGTATATAAAGAATCGAATTTAATATGAGGATATTCAACTTATTAAATTTTTTCATTAGAGATCTTCCGTAAAGCACAAGACACGTGCTTTTTTAAATTTGTTGTAAAACGAAGGAAAAACAAACAATCACTTATTGATTGGATTTGCTTTGGTATAATCTTTTAGTGTCCTAAAATGAAGGTCAAGTTCATTAGCTAGCCATTTTGGATGAAAATAAAAAATGTAGAGCATTTTGAAAATTTTTTAAATAAATTTTCTTTTTAATTTACAAATTCTATGTACTGATGTTAGTAGTGTTCAAAAAGTCCAAAAATTTGTTCTTATCACTTTTTTTCGATTAAAAAAATAAACGAAAATTTAAATTTAAAGCCAAATGTTTTAAAAAAATGTAAAGAAATAAAAAATATTACTTTTTTAACACCATACAAGATTGGCATAACAACTTTTTGAATTTTCTTGAAAAATAGAAAATTCTAATTTTGAGCCAAATAACGTGAGATACAGAAAAAATGATAAAAACATAATTATTGCTCTTAGAAAGATTTACAAATTTTCCTTTCACCATTATTTGATAAAATAAGTAGTTTTGGTTGTAACAGAGCCGAGCGCGAAGCGCGAGGTTTATGGTATATCAAATATCGAGCGCGAAGTTTCAAAGTCCATTACTCATCATAACCAATTTTGAAAGAGTGCTCTATAAAGAGCCAATTTAAATTGAATAAGATAGCACCTTATGTTTCCGAATGTTTTTTTCATGCTGAAAATAAATCTGTGTTCAAAACTTCCCATCACGTCATGTTTTTGAGAAAATAGGGGTTGAAATTCCTAAAAGCAGCGTATTTGGCCATTTTTTTAAAATTGTAGAGCTGAACCATGACGTGCTTCAAACTTCGCTATACTATCGGAAATAAAAGGCTGAAATAAGCGTTCTAAAATGAGCTGTATCTCAGATTAATCGCATGTGCCCTTAGAGGAAAAAAAAAAAAAAATCGTCCGCCATATTGAGTCCGCTATTGGTAATTTTTAAAACCTACCTGCATATTCGTAATCAGCTACCCTTAAAATCTTTAAAAGCACTGTACATTTTATTATGCCTGGGTGTGAGAGTAAGTATGTTAAAATCCTTTCTGTTTTCATTTTCTTCCTCCACCCCTAAACAAAAACACACTTTTCGCTCTAAGGGCGCATGCGATTAATTTGTCATACGGCCCATTTGAAAGGGCTTGTTTCAGCCTTTCATCTGATATTAGCGAAGTTTGTAGCACGGCATGGTTCAGCTTTAAAATTAAAAAAAATATTGCTAAAATCCTCTATTTTTTCAAAAACGTGACGATATGGGAAGTTTTTGAACCTAGAGTCGTGTTTAACACGAAAAATCCATTCGGAAAGACTAGGTGCTATCTTATTCGCAAAACTCATGTAGGGCAGTGAAATTAATGGCTATAAATACAGTCTTAGAAAAAGTCACATGTTTTAATAATTTGGCGACTCTGTCGACAAAGATTGCTCAGCATCCGTTCTTCATCTGGTTTGCGTACGAGAAATTATTTTTACGGCAATGGGAAGACGAGCGTTGACTTGAGTTCACGCGCTTTGTGAGAAGCCGCGTCTTATTATTCCTCTTCCTTCCACCGAGATTCGTGTCGTCATTAGGTACGAAGTTAACTGTGTAGGTGTACCACGTGTTGGGATTAATTTCGCATTGAAATAACGCCTCGGGTCTGTCATAGAAGCACGCGACCCTCTTTCAATTTATTTTCAGAGAAGCTCTTTGATTGCGTGAAGAAACGACGAGAAAAAAGGATTTTCTTTCACGAATAAATGTATTCTGACACGTGGAAGTGTCTCAATTAAAGAATTTTAATTGTTTTCTAAGTGCTCAAGGGAAATATTTTATCTTTCAATTTCTGTCATATTATCTCATATTAGTTTACGCATTATTATAACTAACTATTTAAAATGTGTATGTTGGTTGAACTGCATTAGAAAGAGTCTTCCCATGCTTGAATGCTTCGGTCTCTTAATCATACTTTGGCTTCGCTTGTCCAGCAGAATATTTAAGAATAATAGACGAATAGGCGGCACGAGTATGACACGTGTCCACCACTTTCTCCTGACTTTATGTTATTTCATCCCAGGAATTCATCCCAAAATTTTTTGAGTAAACTCCATTACTTCGCCTTCTTAATTATAGAACTATCATCTCTTGATAAATTGAAAGAAATGAGGCGTGACTGGCGGAAATTGAGTTCGTCAACGCTAAGAGCTGAACATTTCAACTATTTCTCTGAAGTCTTCGGCAAAGTGATTGTCGTGTGATGAATAAGCTTTATTAATAGTTTAGACACATATTTCACACATTCTCGAATTTTCCTACAATACCTTATACATAAGTCAAGGTTGTTTTTTCCACAACTTTTGGATTTCATACCATCGCAGACTTGTTATTATTTGCGTTTATTATTATATTTTTCAATATCATCGTTCAAGCTTCTGTTTCAATTAGATAACGACCCATAAATTCCCGACAACAATCGATCTAAAATATTGTCATATCGTTATAATAATGAGAATAATTAACTGAAAAATAGCGTTTCTAATACGCATTACAAGGCGGATAAATACGGTGTCAGATAGAAGCGATTTTCGAAGAACGACTAGGGGTTCTCGTGCAAAAGAGCGAATAGGGCCCCAAGGAGGTGATTATACGGCTATGTGCAGCTTCACATTCATATATGCATGTCGAGAATTGTATATGTGTGTAGAGATGTCTGTATGGTGTCGCATTAAATGTGGGAGATGGTAGGGTGTGGGTATCGCTTACGCGTTATTATTGCAGCGATACGACACGCTATGGTGTCACCCATGACCTCCCATGGGGATTCATCGATATCATATACAATGTAGGTACCAACTGTCACGCCGTATATATCCGGAACGGGGAACCCGTGGAAAACTGGCTAGGCGTGCTTTATGGTGCGTCAAATTAAAAGATTCCCTTCTTTTGCTTTCCCTAACTGCGATCTGATCCACATAGTAGAGTGCAAGAGTAAGAGAGAAAGAGAGAACGAGAAATGCTGATAGGGACCATTATAGTACCCCGCAAGCAATCTTAGAACGATATCTCATAGCGCCTAACGCGATCTGCTCTGCTCCTAGCTTCTTGCTTAACAAGCGAATCGCAATAATTCGTACCTAATGACACGTCCAATCGCGAGAATCTAAGCTATTCCATCTGGAAGCATCTAATGATGGAAATGATGGATTGAGCACAAAAAGACGATGAGTAAATGAATTATGTAATCGTAATGGACTTGAGTGCTAGATGAATAAATAAATGAATCATTTAAATCTAGATGACATTTATGTTCAGTGGTTCCAATCCTTTCTTAACCCACACTTGTGACAAGCAAAAAAAAAAGAGACAGAAAAGGATTTTTTAAAGATTAGCATGTTTTCCAATTGAAAAGGGTAAAATTTGGATATTTTCCATATGAAAATCATGAACACCATATACACAATAGTTTGGAAGGAATTATGCAATTTCAACAAATTTCTACAGTACGATTATATAATTAAATATTATAAAATTGAATCATTTTCGTTTTCCAAATTGATTTAAAACTTTGAATGTTTTTAAAGAATTAACAAAGCGATTTTATCTATTATTTAAAAAATTCCGTAATATCAAAAGGGGTGGAGAAATTGAAATTGTATAAATTTATAAAAATAAACACACATTATTATCATCACACTTTCTTCCCGAAAAAAATTTCCTCATTTTTTTTTACTTTTTTACACACTATTTATTATAATTTACAACTGATACTTATCAGATGATCCCCCCCCCCCTTGTAACAGATTCCCTTGGGGTTGCCACCCCTGTGTAAGATCTTTTCCAGAGAAAATTAGATAACACGTACTTTTTCGATTTATGTAGAAAAAATTTTCTTCAAAGCAATGAGTATTTTTATTTATAATCTTTGATATTTTCCTTATGAAAATCATGAACCGCATTTAGCCCTTTTTAAAATAGCGTTCTGACGAGGCTCTGGTCTTGATCTCTATTTTTAGTAAAAATATTTTTATATAATTACGCATTTATGGGGTAACGATATAGCAGTCATATATCATTAATATCAATCTTACATTGGTATGCTCACCTTAAATTAATGTAATAAAACTGATATATTGTTGATAATGAAACAAGGCATTGAAGAGTTTTCCAAGTCAAACCCAAACATCAAGTAAAAATAGGGAATTTGCAACATTTTTTGTTTTAAAATTACTTTCAAATCTTGCAACTTTTAAAGGTTTTTGGTAATACTTTAAAATAATTTGAAATCTCTTAACATCCTTTCAGATATTTTGAAATCTTTGAAATTTCTTGCAAATCCTTATATTTTTTTCAAGAGATTTAACAGATTTTAAAGAATCTAGAAATATTTTTTGTTTTGAAATTACTTAAGAATCTTGAAACTCTTTTAAATTGTTTCAAATTCCTTAAAATCACTTAAAATCTCATGAAATATTTTAGAAAATATTGATATCTTTGAAATCCTGTACATTTTCTTGAAATTATTTTTAATATCCTAGAATCACGTCAAAGAAAATTTTCTGAAAATCCTTTAAAATTCTTGATATTTAAAATCCTTTAAATTCATTACAATTAGTTGGCAGCTCTGATCTCGAATAGAAATCCAACCAATAGGTGAAAAGAGATTGTGGCTTCAGATTTCGGGATGGCGAGAATATATTTTCGATTTCTGAAAAAATTAATAAGTAAGTAATGAAATATTACAAATAATTAATCCAAGAATAGATTTTTAATCTTGATGGGGTATTGACCAATTTTCCCTACTTGGGGTATTTATCAGTGAAAGCGTGATGCGCCTTGTGGGGTCCTTGCCAGTTTTCCAGATCAGGACCACACTAGAACTACGAAAAACTGGTCAGGGCCCTACCAGAAGTCCATGAAAATTTCTGCACGGGACCGTCAGTTATAAAATACGATAATCATAATGGAAAACAAGGAAATGAAGGGAAATGTCTCTTTCCCTTCTTTTTTTCCACGAGCACGTAATTTTGAATTCCATCCACTGAATTCAGGGAATGGCACTGTTAAATAAATTGGCATCCAGAGTTTTTGCAACGAAGGTAGAGCGATAAAAATTTTCCAACCACGCATTTGCAGAGAGGTTAAGGAGGGAGTTTTCCGCGTTGATTTATACACGGTATGCGGTGCGAACCGTAGAATTCGAAGCCACGTAATCGGAATAGTCGATTCCACCACCAGCACCGTCACCACCCTTCTCTCTCTCAATCTGTCTCTCTCACTCTGATTTTCCATCCCTGTCAATATCCTCTTTCAACCCTCGCCATTCTCGCCCCTCTCTCGCTTGCTCGCTTTATCTCGGAAAAGCCCGTCGCGTGGATACGTGAACGAACCACCGGCGATACCTCCGGCGATACCGTATAATGATCGGATGGCAGGTAACTCGAGCGATCCCAGCGCGTTTTAATTGGCCAATTATCGTGGCGCAATAGGTGGCGGTGCGCGGGTCCAGATAGGCGTGATACTTTGGGGTGGCTGGGCTCACCGAGTAACCAACGCGACTTCCTTCCATCTCTATCCTCTTCTCTTCTCGGCCACTCAGAAAAAAAATTCATTCAAAGAATAATACGTGCATCGCATCAAATATCATTTTCACTATATTTTTAACTATAATTAGGGGACTATCAGAAATTTTTTCCACAGTTCAAGAAAATGAGTATAGTAGAAAATTCTATAGTAGAAAAAGCAACTTCTTATTAGGACTTCCTTTCGATATAAAAACTTTGCTATTTTCTATCCACCCTAATGGATTTTTTCCCTTTTTATTTTGTCCCCTTCATTTAATCATTTCTCACTTTCTTGTCTTTTTTGCAGTGATAATAATAAATTAAGGCTTATTTCTATTTATATTCTTTGTTTAGTGATTATTGGTCGCTGAAAGTGCCGCCACCGAATAGTCGAAATGAAAAAAATGTAACCAGTTAGGAATTCGTTACCTATATTTATAAAAGTAACTTCGTTATTATCATCGCTACCAAGAAAAAGTAACTAGTTACTATCTTTCTTTTTTGCTTCCTCGTTCTCTTTGCCACGTCAAATACTTTTCGATTGAAGCCAAAATGACGAGAAAATCTCAATTCGAAATCGGGACATGGAGAAAGGGATGAACAGCCCAAGCGGGGCGCAAATTGGTCACGGCTGGTCTGCTCGATCTCCCAACTCTGCTCCCCTTCGGTTTGGGTGGTATACAAGTCTGCTAAACTATTAGGAAAACGAGACTAAACCCATGTTCTCTTGCAGGTGGATAATAGTTCTGCAAACTGTTCCAACTGTCAATGACAGCTATTTACTTTAGATTAATACCAACAATAATCAAGCATAATATTTAAATGCAGATTTTCCGCTTCTTATAAATCCTTTATCTTCTTGTCAGGCACTCAGATTCACCCTAGAAGATTTCGTTTCATTCTAATTCTCCAAAATCAACCCCTTTACTCTTACACGCTTTATAATAAACCCCCTTTCGTATTTAAATTCCTTGAAGCTTGAATAAAATTCTTTAATTCATGTTAATTAAATTTTAATTCTTGAGGATCTCTACAGTTTCCACCTGTATAATTGAGCCAATGATTCTGGATATTAAAAAACTGTTTTTACTATACTCTCTTTTATGCATGACCTACTGAATTCAGTAAATTGAAATGTTTTAATACCTTCCTGATTGCGTCGCATGTACATAGAGGTGATTCAGTCAAATCGCTTTCAATTCAACAAGCTGCAACACTGGATTTCATTTTCATTCTTCGCAGTCATTTTCTGCAATCATGCAGTTTCATCCTATTAAACAACGCTTTCACAGTCGTTTTCTGCAGTCGTTAAATTTTATCCTATCAAATGCCACTTCAGTTCTATGTCAAATATGGTTAACTAATTACCCGCTCTTACCCTACCCACGGTAAATTATTCGCCATTTGTACATGCAATGAAGTCTCGAGTTGTAACTTGCAACTTTGAACTTCTCATTGTAAGTTTTCGTTAACGAGACCCTTAGCGAATGGTGCAAAGCAAGCGCAAATGGGTCACGGCTGATCTGTTCGATTCTAGTTTGCTGCTCCCCCTTAGTGTGTTGCATGTAGAAGACCAACGAACTATTAGGAACATCGGCCTAAGTCCACGTTTCCAGCAGGTGAATAATCGTCCTGTCGAAACTGCACTTTGCGCCCAACTTAACAATGTCACCCTTTATTAATCTAACTTTTAATTGAGTATAAAATGACAGACGTCTATTCAGACGAATTTTTTTTTCATCCAAGATTTCTCATAAACAAATAATCGTAACTAAAACAATTTTTTAAGTGAGGATCTTTGAAGAAAATAAAAATTCGTGTAAGTAGACGTTTGGAACTTCAGCCCAGTATAATATGATAGAGTATAATCGCTCATAAGAATATAAATTACCTTAAATGAGACCTTAAGTACATTGTTAGATATTTATTTATAATGTAGAGTTAAATACATTTAAGGAATAAATAAATAAAGGTGGAACAAAGAGTAAGTTGTCAAGGCAACAGACTAAAGCTAACTGGGTAAACGAAGAAAGTTGAGCCAGGAATTTTCACCGGACTCTAGAATTATAGTTATCATAATCAACCCATTAGCATCAAGCGCATGCGCACATGTAAAGCGACTCGCTACCCTAGCTATCTTCATATTAAAACCGCAATTACTCCCATTTGCTCTTGCCACAAGGGAGGGCTGAAATTAGAAATACAAATTTACAAGATATTTCTCCATTATTTGTTTTTATACATTTTATGATTTTTTGAGCAATAAATAATGCTGGTATAATTGAATCCTTCAATCTGGAAGCTACTAAACCAACTGTGAAAATGATGGATGTAAAACTAAGGTCAGGTAAAGAGTCGAATTAGAGATATCGTTGTCAAAATTTGCAAAACATTACCGCTTGGTTTGAATCATAATGAAGCGCTGATGGCTAGTGAAATAATCCTACAAAAAAACTTGAAACTATTTTTAATTTATGTAATTGCTCAAAAACTTTGGATCTTTCTAGTAGTTATAATAATAACCATCATAATCTACATCCATACAATGTTTCAAATATAATTCCAAAAAGACGAACTGATCACTTATAAATCATGGAGCAATAATTTTTGGCTCAAATCTATCATTATGATAACCATTACACGATCCTTGTTCTATTACAAATTATACCACAGAGTCAGACATATAATTTCCTTTGAAATTTTTGAAGCGGCATCTATAGTATATAATAATAGACATCTCTAGAAAATTCCCCTATCAAATGTTTAGGAAAATTTTAAAACAGACATTAGACAAAGATGCTTTCAATTGAAATTGGTGTATCTCGAGAAAGGAAAATTGAATCCGATGGATCGAAGATGGATTTTAACGGGGAAGAATATTACTAGATGATAGCGTAGACGCAGGAATTATGAGCAAACAAATTCATTATTCAAATATCCGAAATTCTCACATGCTAGAGCAATTCTGCGGTCGGATTTAGAGTCAGCGCCACAAAATCTGCAAGAAGTGATATATTTAATTTAGGTTGCAAGTATTAGTATCATCATAAAACAGCAACCTTTGCAGAGTATCGTATCCTAAATCGATGAAACAAACAAAGTTCATGATCCATGAATGAGAACCGGATTCCCACTTGTTTAAACCACCTAATACATGAGCATTGAGTACCTATCATCCGTATCCAAGCAATCTTTAAAAAAAGTCGAAAACAGCATCTGGTCAGTTAGAGCATAGCCGAATTATTTGAAAATTGGAATCCAGCTCTAGCATTGGTAGCCATCACCACGACCCTTGTCCTATTGTCAAAAACCCAAAGTTTGTCCAGTGCCATTGCCGAAATCGATTGCACCAGCAGCTAATTCGTCAACGATCGAGGGGAATCGTGTCGCGAGCTCATCCGCTTGTACGTTCGATTGGCAGGCGGGGTGGTGGGCCAGCAATTACTTAAATGGTCGGGTAAACAATATCTGTGCGCGGAGTTAAGAGCACAGTAGCTGGAACAGTAGCTGTGGCAGCAGTAACAGCAGCTCATTCTCTCGCCCGTTAGCATGTGCCTCTTTCAGTGTGCGTGTCTATGAGAGTGGCTAAATACCAACACCCCTATATCATAATGGTTGCCAATACTGCGACGCCACGTTGGATACTTACCCATACACCCGACAATTGCTGCCACCGCGGTTACGAGTAGCCTCCACCATCTCCACCTTCACCGACGTCAACCATCACCACCATCCAAAATTTCCTCCAGAGCATCTACCGAGATGGAAGCGCCCACTCTCCACCAGCTGCAGTGGTAGCGGCGGTGGCTAAATCAAAGACAAACCACTTTAGCCAGTCCGATCGCGGGGAATTCGTGTGTACATACCCGAGTATCTGGCGAAAGCGCGCGTGGGGACCGTCAAGAGAAACCCCCAATCGTTTCCACCTTGTGTTGTTGTGTGGGTATGTGTTGTTTGTGAGTATTTGTAAACCTTTCAGAGGGTGTGAGTGAGTAAATGTTTCTCGGGGTGCAAGTGTGTGAATGTATGATTGAGTCTGTGTGTTTGAGTGAGGTACACGCGTCTGGAAACGTAATCACGCACGACCATTACCACTGATACCAGCTCAGACTCCTCTTCCTGCGTGTGTGAGGGCCACCCTCGCTTGCCATGCTTCTCTCGGGCTGGGATTGGCTGTCCGTCGAGCTTTCTGGTAACCCTCGAGCTGTTCGCTCCGCCCACTCGAGGCGGAACAACCCCCGCTTGTGCACCACGCTCGTTCCTCTGTCTAATAATACCACGATATACCACCTATTCAGCCACCATGACTCTATAGAGCTACTAGACACCCTACGAAGTAGACCACGTCAAGATTCGCGCGTCGAACAACCACCAACGATCAAGAAAAGCGTCTGAAGCAAGTGTTTCCCCAAGTTTTCTTCGCGACCCCTCGAATTGTGATCCCTAAGAGTGGTGACAGCATGATTGTGGTGCGGATCGTGTCATAGGAAACTTTCGTTCAAGGTTTCGGGGATCAGTTGCGGGAAGGGTTCGCAAAATAGATGAGAATGTGGATTAAAGTGAGTGGATAAGAGTGGTGATCTACCGATGGTGCGGATTAGGAGATTGGATTTGCGCACGATTGAGTGTGGATGGTGTTGGCTGATCACGTGGTCATACATGTCATGATGTGGCATGCGGCCAGGTAGAAAAGATTGCCTCCGGGGATGTGGAGAATGCAAGAAGACAGAACAATGTCTCCTCTCGGACCGATCCTCGGGGAAGAGGCTGATTTGCGAGCTGGAGTGCCGATTCCTTCGCATCAAGACAGAAGGCACGTGCTTCTGCAAGTCAGGACAGCTGATCCTTTCATGAGATACGAGCACCTCCGAGAGCATTCCTCGTCGCTAGTTGACGACGAGGTGAAAGGGGACATTAGGGCGAAAAAGAAAAGGGTGGAAAAGACGGAGATTGAGGAAGAGGATGAGAATGAGAATGGAATCAGTGAGAAGCTTAATGAGAGGATTAGTGAGAGGAGAAGTGAAATGGAAGAAGATGATGAAGAGGATGTAGAGGAGGATGATGAGGAGATGGAAAAGAGAAATGGGACTTATCATGAAGATGAGGATGTGGAAGTGGATGTTTGTAGAGATGGGGATGAGAGCAATCCTAGCAGTCCAGTGGACTTGACGGCATCGTCGAGGTGTTCGGGGACTGATCAATTTTTGCATCCTTTCGCGAATCGTGGAATTCATCCCTTTTCATGCCTTCAAAATGGTGGAAGTGGTGTCGGTGGACAAGCGCCGGTATATCTTTCAGGACATGCGGCGACAGCTTCGACTGTTGTGACGGTTTGTAATGCTAACAATGTCTCTGAGATTAATGGTCCGACTGCGAACATTACCACAACTGCTAGTTCTGTGCAATCTAATAAAAGGGGACTCGCTTTTTCTGTTGAAAATATCCTGGATCCGAATAAGTTCACCGGCGGTCGCGTGATACATGGGAGAATTCGGCATCGACGGCGAGGACGCGCCGGTAGCATTCATGAAGGTGAATATTTCAATCTTAATTAAATTGATAAGAAGGTACTGTTCTTTAAAAGAAGTTTTTATCTCTTATGTGAACTTCTTCATTATGTCGAAGAAAACATTCTGGCACTTTTGAATAAAAAGCGTGAATTACTGGAGTTAAGATAAATTGGACAATGCTCAGTCTGCAAAATATACGAGGCTGGAAAGCAAAGCACATAAATCTGACGAAGCAATTTGCTCAAAAACAAAGTAAAGAAGCATAGAAAACAGACATATTTCTGTCACTTGGATGTAATTTCATTATTTCCGACGGCTAATTTGTGTCCACGTTTACGATCAGCTTCCTCGTTTAAATAAGGCTTAACTAAATCATATTTTTAGATCTTTCAAGAATACTTGTTCAATCAAACCACATCTTTACATTGATTAACGATATGAATATTAAACAATGTAGGGATAAGTAAGGATTTCAAGTTTATTGCTAAAATATTAAATCAACAAATAGTCACGTGTAAATAAATGGCTCGTAATATTTCATTATGTTTTTTATTAGAAATTTTTTGGAACAGCATAATTGTTTTATTCGTGTCCTTGTGTTCTTAACCATATATTAGGCGCTTATGAGATAAAAACTATAGATCTTCCTCCTTCTAAAATTAGACACAGGATTGGCTTCTCACAATTTTAAGCACACTGCAGTTATTTGTGTGAATAGGATACGTGGAAAGGACAAGTAAAGTGTTGATGTAGGCGGATCTGTAAGAACGGAAAGACGTAAGTCTTCCGATATGATGGTAGTGCCGAGTGTTAGATATTTTTGCGACTTCGTAAACTGTGATCTTTATAACGATGTTTATGACTTCCGCCAAATTATCTCATTTTTGCAATGATGTATTCAACCCCTAAATGGGACAGGACAACGTAATAGAATATTATTCCAAATTATTTAAGACACAAGATTATAATAAATTTCTATAAATCAGTCTCGACAATGTTTTATTCTTATCTTTAGGCACATATTTTATTAAGATAGTTTTGAGATTCAGTGATTAAAGTTATGCTTTACTAAATAAATTGAAACTGTAACCACCACTCTTCTAGATTTTACATTCGCGTATCCACGACTGGTTCTGACTAATATAATAGTAATAATCATAAAATCGACAATTAAATATAAAGGATAATCTAATCCCGTAGATGAAAATGAAGTGAATGCATATTTTGAATATGTTTCACTTCTCCTCGTTTGCATGGCCAACTAATTTCTACCATAAGTAGCATTTAGCACAAATTTTCGTATTGCTGTGATTCACAGATGAACTAGGTAAACTAATAATAATTTACAAAATGCATAGCATTTTTGTTTATGCAATCTTACACTTCCAGTTCTTATATGTTCATTTTCCAAGAAGAAGATACCTTAATAAAGTGAATGACGTGGTGTCCTGAGATATCATACCGACGGAAATTAACATGTTCACATTCGACGATTACTTGGATGATTGCTTGTCCGTTAACGGTCGTTCAAACGCTTACGTTGCTGTGCCTAAAAACAGCCATCTGGCGGTTGCTGGGCATGCGTTCTCGTTCCCAAAGATGCGTGAACATGAGCATCTTCCTAATGACGGGATGCACTGCTGACAAGTAAATCTTTAATGTGATCGGTTCACAAAAACGAACCCACCGAATGAAATATTGTGCTATTTCCGCGAACATTTATACACCTTCTTCTGAGTTGCATCATTTTATGCTGTTAAGAACCTAATATTTGTTTCTATTGCACAATTAAATTTGGCTCTCAATATTTTGTCTCAAAAATTAAAATATTATCATCACTCAACACTGAGGAAATATATAAACTGAGGCAATTGAACACTTCAAAATATTTTCAGTTGCGTGCTGCCAATTTCGGTACTGCAATTTCCATCTGAAAATAAACATTTTCAGAAGATAAGAAAAAATAATAGCTCATCATAAAATAATAAGCAAGACCCGAAAAAGGACGGATGGCGCGAGACAGGGAGCAACTGTCGGAGCGTGACGAATTGCCGAGCTAATCTGCGTTAACCAGTCTTTGAGCCCCATCATCGTCCCTTTATTCCCGTACGGGCCGCCGCGTGTCCTCGAAACATTCGATAAACCTCTGTTTTGTCTTTCACGTTCAATTCGAAACTGGACAAATCCCAAAGACGATTGAGCACCTCAATTATCATTATCACCCCACATTATAACTCGAAATTGAGAATCGATTCCACGATGTCAGGACTGCGACCCATCAATCTTATCCGGTGGTCACAGCTTTCCATTAATAGTGCATCAAGCTCATCTCGCAGAAATCCATTTCAACTGTGGCTGCTACTTTTAATGCCACGAGCGCGAACTTCCACCATCAACGTATATACGTACGCCTCCACTACCGGAATAATATCGGTTGTTATGATAATCGCACGGCATCGTTTCGTATTGCGTCGCATCGCGCCAAGCCGCCCAGAAAATTGGCTCTTCTGCATTACAATGACTTTCTCTCCCACGTATCCACCCTTCTGAAGCTTCACACTGTATAGAGTATATGTGCAGGACTCAGCAACCCTCTTATGCTCGACAAAATTTTGGGGTAGTATTGAAAAAGAGTAAATCTTAATATATGTTTTAATTCGCGAAACATTTTTGTATAGCAAATATTTAATCGACACAGAAAAGGATTGGTAGAAGATTAAGAAGAAAAGTAGAAAGGCTGGAGAGGCTCTGGCTTCTTTTAGTTCGCAATAAATTATTATCATCTTTAAAAAAATTTGATTTAAGGAAATAAGACGAAAATCTCGTATACATTATCGTTGTTGCAAATCTGATTGGTTTTAGAACGGCAATTAAAAAATTGATTTTCAAATAATAAGATCTTTTATAAGTATATCTTTTCATATAATATACAAAATTAATAATAATATCGAGAAATATCATCTTATCATGGTTTGAGAATTGAGATTAAGGACTAAACATGAGTTCAGTATAGTCATACATAGAGTTGAATCGGTGGGGAATTGAACCCCAGTCTCCCATATAACAACCATGGGTTAGACCAAGTAGGTACCGAAGAGTACTAAATAAATGAAGACATGAAGATGATAACTTGGTAAGAACCAAAAGTAAAGGTTTTCAAGGCGAAAAAAAAACAAGATAACAATAAAGTATGTGTCCATTATGAGCTATATAATTTAGCACACTTAAAATATTTTTTTAAAAATATAATAAAATTCGACATCTGAGGGAGGAAAAACAAAATGGTCCTCACCGAGTTATCATTCTCAAGATTTCATAATCAATTTTTGTTTTTGTTTAGTATAAAAATCTTCTGGATACAAATATCATTACTAATATAAGGTATTTTACCCCCCACCCCTAAAAAAAATATTATGTATTACTAATGATGAAGGTGCATTTATTGAGTGAACAAATCTATAGTATTTTCGAGTCTCATTATAGTAATTAATTAATTTCAAGTCGATGGTCGAAGAACTTATCTCACCTTACTTTGTTTTCGTCTTAAATAAAAATAACTAATTACTCGCTTCTTCGATA
Source organism: Synergus laeviventris (assembly GCA_032275145.1). NCBI lineage: Eukaryota > Metazoa > Arthropoda > Insecta > Hymenoptera > Cynipidae > Synergus > Synergus laeviventris. The sequence goes on along the minus strand of JAUESI010000007.1, from coordinate 6,100,160 downwards.
ACAAGAGGTTTTTCCTGCTTCGTTCAGTATCCTTCGAAGCGTAAAGAATAACTCTGTGAATTTTCTGGCACGTGACCTTCGTTACGTTCAATCACGTCGTGACAACAGAGCAAGATTAATAGTCCTGCTCACTCGAAGCGATCCTGATGGATAAGAAAAATGTGCGGAAAGGAAAATTCCTGCGACGTCCTATTATAAGAGAGAATATGTGGTACAGGATCGTGAATTTTGTCGCCTATTAAGGACAAAATATGTGCTCACTTAATTGAATTTCACAAATTCATGATTCATTTTAATAGGAAAGAAACCTTATCATATTTTTCAATAAATTACAATAGACTTAAAAAATTTTAACTGACAAATATATTTACAAAATATCCAAAACAAGCTTTTAGAATATTTTCATGTGCATTAAGAAAAACAAAATTGCAATCCTTCACAAAAAACGATTTTCTTAAAACATAATTTTCCGCCAAAAATTAATAAAGGTTGACAATTTTGACTACACCCATTCAAAAGTAATATCAAATACTTTTCGACTGGAATGGGTCACAAATGTCAGAATGGTATATAACAGTTTTTGTGAAGGATTGCAATTTTGTGTGTCTTAATGCACATTAAAATGTTCTAAAAGCTTATTTTTGACTTTTTACCAAATATATTTATTAGTTAAAATGAAAAGAAAAATTCATTTTCGTCAGATTAGACGTCTGATACTTCAACCCAATAGGGAATTTTGCATTTAACTTTATAAATATCTATTATCAGGGGATATTTTATAAAGATTCCCTAAAGAAAAATATGCAAGAAAAATAAGCCTTCACGGCTATTATTCTCTATTTTACAAATTTCTACCCAAACAATTAGTTTTCTATTATATTTACTTTTCACTGTCAAATAAGCCAATATTTTTCAAAACCCAATATAATTGTTTATTAAAAATCATCTAAAAATTCTATAAAAATGTTCATTGACAAAAATTAAAAGCTGTTGACACTTTATTGTTTAAAATTCGCGAACACAAAGACTCAACAATTTGGAGGCAATTAAATACAGGAAGTGTAAAATTCGGGAAAATTTTCTCTCTTTAGGCATTTCCTAAAAAACATTTATTTACTATAAAAGCTTTTCTTCTCTCATAAATATATCTCTTTTATGCTTTGAAAATAAAAATAAGATCAACTAATATCATCAAATCTTCCTCTCTTTCAATAACCTAGCTTCCATCCCTCTCTCATTTTCAAATTATCACAACATCATCGATAAGCGAAATTCGATGCTCAAAGCATAATACGAGAAAATCCTCTACCTCAGTCAAGAACAGTGGAGATGAAACTTGATCAAACCAACGAAGAAAATGGGGAAAAAGTACACAAAAAAAAAGAAGGAAAGATCTCGAGTAAATCAAGTGGTATCATGATATCCAATTTTCCGAATAGCCAAGGGACTGAAAAACAATCTTGACAAAAGTATCGTGTTATCGAAGTGAAATCCCATTCAGTGAAAACCACTGATTCCAATGATATCACTGAACTGGAAGCGCAGTTGGAATGGGGATCGAAATCGGAATCGAAATCGAAATCGGAATCGGAGATAGGAGTTGAGAAATGATAAACCGATAGCCGATGTGAAATCAAGAACAGGTGCAAAAAAGCGGAAGAGTAGAGAAAGATAATACAGAATGGGGGATTCAATTAGACACAATCAATCGGCATCGAGCAGGTATAGAATAGAGAAGGTGGGCTTGGTGGCCTGTATACGACGGGCAAGAACGATCGCGCGTTAACGAGATACAAATCCCATTACGACGTAAACCTTCTCGATCCGTCGCCCCCTAGGACTTCCAACCCCCCTATTTCTCTCTCGTATGGGACTATGGGCCACGAGCCACGCCAATTCGGATAAAGTCTTCTTTCTCTTTCTTTTTCTTCCTCTCTTTCTCTCTCACACTCTCTTTTTATCTTCCTCTCCGTTTATCTTCTTCTCTTTTTGTATCTGTCTCTCTCCAACTCACCACCATTGCCCCGCGAGAGCCACCCCCTTTACTCTCGTGCCAGCAACCCCCACGGGCTAGAGCCAGGGAATATCTGTCCCCAGGACATCTGCGCGCTGATTGAATCTCCAATATCCTCTACTCATTGAGAGAGAACGATTGGCCGACCGTTTATTCGTTTCGCATTGCTTCGCACTGTTCGAAAATCTTTTGCGAGTCGCACGAGAGGACCACCGCGAACCCACAAACGTATCGTGAAAAAAGCTCAAATGGGATGCACGCCTGATATGACCAAGGAAAGTAAATGAATTTGTTGGAAAGAGCCACAAGCACTAGAAACCCATTAAACACCGTCACTACCCCGCTATGAAAGTCTTTAAACTGATTGCGTTTTATAGAAAATTTAACCAGAAGATTATTTCACTGGTTTTACGAGATATCTTTTTTAAGTTCGAGCCGTTCTGGTTATTTTTAATCTTTCTGGGATATTCAAATTTCCTAAAGTAATTATATAAATAATATAAGAAAGATGGACAATCAGTAAAAATAATGAACTATCTACATTTTATTTCAGATGGAGACTCTCGGGGCGAATTTGCATGTGGGAGTGGACAGGAGGATGAAGGACCAGACCAACTGGAAGACATGGATGAAGAAGTGGAAGATGAGGAGGAGGATGCAGAGTTGCGAGTGGGAGAAGAAGAACACGAAACGTCAGTTATCAGTAGAGAAAATAACACAACCACCCCTTCGAATTGCAAGAAAAGACAGTGTTCCTCGTCTTCCTCCTCTTCATCAAGCCAAGGTCAAAACTGTCAAGGCCAAGGCCAAGCTAGTCAAAATAATGGATCAAGTGGAGGAACTGGTGGGAAACCAAGAAGAGCAAGAACGGCTTTCACATATGAACAGTTAGTTGCCTTGGAGAATAAATTTAAGACCACGAGGTACTTATCCGTCTGCGAACGTTTGAACCTTGCACTTTCTTTGAGCCTCACTGAAACCCAGGTGAAAATCTGGTTCCAAAATCGAAGAACAAAGTGGAAGAAACAAAATCCTGGTCTGGATGTGAATAGTCCTACAGTGCCAACGACACCCTCGCATCCTTCTCCATATGCACCAGCTTTTCTTTTTGCTGCTCATCCACATGGACATCCACATCCGCATCCACATTCTCATAGTCACGTTCATCATGGACCTCCTCCACCTCCACCACCTCCAGGCTATTACCACCCCTCCCCTTATCCTCCTACGGGACCTACCTTTTTTGGACATCATCTATCAGCGACACCTGTATCCGTTTCTGGAACCCAACCTGTTACCACCTCGTCGGGTCTAACCCTTTCTTCCCATCCTCACTCACATACGCATCCCCATGCGTAGCGACCTGAACTTTTTTCGTTTTCACCGTCAATGTCATCGGTTACTAGGAGGAAGGGCACAAAATAAACTTTTTGGATGGAAACATTGATTTATGATTATGACCAATGGTATACGATTATTTTCATTTCGAATTCAAAACTGAATTCTCTGACTAGAACAACGAGCATTTACTATCAAGTCTAATTAAAAGTATTCTAGTTAAAATTAGATACTTCTTTCCTGCTTTCTTTATTTAAATAGGTAGATGAATCCCTATTTTTTGAATGCACTATTTGAGAAAGGGCAAATTTCTACGTTTGGGGGTGGTTTTTAGGCTTGGAGGCTATTAGCCACAAAAAATGACCAAAGAAAATAAAGTTGTAAATTCCAAATATTCTTTCTATCCAAAAACGTTGCGAATGTTCTGTCTGCCTAATAACATGTCTAAGACACGTTGATTACGAAAAATTTCCAAACTAGCTTTACATTGAACCAAAGATCTCTATTCCTTGATGACTTTGACGAAATCAACAAAAACTTGTACCATAAATTTGTGCACATCACTCTGAAGAAGCTTGAAAGACTCGCTAGAACTATATGTAGATTCAAGCTAAATGCCCGTAGATATTAAGTCGTATGTATGTGTATCATTGTGCATAGGTGTGGCTACGAATGTGTGTACAGAAATGTCATCTTTAGTGTGTATTAATGAATGAGAGAACGAATTAAATAAGCTCGGACCATCCTGGACGGTCCGCACTGTAAAATAAACGCCATACTTTACGCTTGTAAACCTTCGGTAGTGATCACTCGCAAATTGACCCTTGCGTTACCGAGACAAAAAAAATAATGCCTTCAGCGTATTCACGCGAAGCCCTCGAGTATCACCCACTTTATTTTTTGATCGACGACTAATCACGAAACGATGCAGTTCTCTTCAATGGTGCTCTTTCTGATAAAAATAAAATTTGAATAAAAGCCTATTTTCTTTCAAAACAATTTTAAATATGTAATTATGAATTATCGTTTTCCAGCAGGGATTGATTATGTAACTTTTAAATTTTTCCTTTTTTGTTCTTCGTCTTTTTCAAAACGCCATCTTCTGACTCGTGTCATTGTTGACGTTTTAAACGTTACGAAATTATAATTAATTTTATTTGTCGATGAATCGAGACTCCGCGGGACTTTTTATGCTAAAGTTTTGTTTGTGCAGTGAAAATAGTGCAGGCGTAAAATAGGTGCTTCCAAAAATTTTTTTATTTATAATATAATCCGCGAGGTTAGTATAAAAACTCAATTTTGAAGCACCTATTTTTCGATTGGGTTGAAGTTTCAGACGTCTAGTCTAACGATAATTTGTTGTTTTTTATTTTTGTATTTATCGTATTTAGAATATCAAAAAATGTTCCCAAAACCATTTTACTTGTATTTATTTACTAACAGAAATTTTAAGGCATTTTATAGATTTCATAAATTTTATGATATTTTAAGTGACTTTAAGGAATTCCAAGGGATTCCAATGGACTTCAAAATAATTAAAGATAGCTTAAGAATTTTCAAGAGATTTCAAGACATTTTAAGTGATTTTAGGAAATCTTAAGGAATTGATTCTACTGTTGAAAGAATAAAATAAAATCCTTTGAAATCTTCTGTAAATGTCTTATAATCGTTTAAAATATTTCAAAATTCCTTGGAGCTCATTAAAATCTCTCCAAATTGCTTCAGCTTCGTTAAAATCAGTTAAAATTTATCGAAATCTTGTGAAACCTCTGAAAAATTCTTTTGATGACTCTTTTCAACTCTTTTAAAAATCCATTTAAAAATCCTCAAAATCAATTAAATCTCTTAGCATCCCTTGAAATTTGACTAAATCTTTTAGTCTTTTTATTCTTTGAAATTCCTTAAAATCACTATAAAAATCTCTTTAAATCCTTTTATAATTTTTTTAATCTCTTGAAATCGCTTGAAATTCATTAAAATACTATTACAATCTTTTTCAATGAAATCTGATTAAATTCCTGGCAAAGCCATGTAAATTTCTGCCATGAAATAAATAAAAATCTTGAGTTTTAGGAATTTTAAAAACTTTTTTTCTATGTTTTTATTCCAAAAAATTTGAAAAAAAATCATTAGTCTAGACGTCCGATTAATCGACAAATAAAATTAAGTGTGCGCAAAATTATAATTTCGTGATGTTTAAAACGAAAAGCAAAAAGTTACATAATCAACCCCCAGCGGTGGTTTCAGCCTTTTTGTTTAATCGTTATTTATTGATATCGTTTTCGGATACAAATTTTTATATATTTTTAAATATTGCATCGTGTATAAGTAATTTAGAAGAAAAGGAAATATTTATAAAGAGAGTGGGTCTACTTAAATGCGTTAATGCAAAACAGAGTCAGTATTTATACAAAATAGAAATAACTGAAATAACTGTTTTAGTTTGATCTTTAGTAATAAAATCCTCGAGATTGTAAAATTTCATTTATAAGAAAAGTTTCTTACTGATTTTAACATGTTACCAAACCTATTAATCAAGCCCTAGTTTACACGGAAAGTAATTATGTTTCTAGTCCATTTCAAAGATTCATCACTGAGTTTTTTTGTCATTTATTATTCATTTTTTCTGTTTTCTATTATTCTGTTGGTAAATGTACATTGCTCCGGATGGAGGCTGCTAAAACAGGTAAAGGAATGTACTAAAAAAATTGCAGCAGCGAAAGAAGCAGACGAAGAATCACTTACTCGATCATTAGACGGTTGGACGGTGATGAATATTCTTGGCTTTGAGGCTGAGGATGCACCTTCGGAGAACTTATCGCTCGGGTGGTAAAACATAGAATGACTATGTTTTCAGTTGCAAGGCGGTTACGTTCAATTGACTGAAAATCGTTCACAAACTCACTTTGATGACCAAATTAGAAATCGCTACTTCTGACTGCCTTACAAGAAATTCAAATGATGCTATATTAGTCGACTAGTTTCAAGAATTCTATAATAATTTCATTCATATCTCTTCAGGGTAAAGCAACTTAACTTAGATTCAATAAATGTCTACCGTGGAAAACAACGTTCATCTACAAAATCATCACATCTGGGAATTAATTTTTCTCTATTTATTTCAAGGGCAAGTTTGAAAGCTCATTATTCGGACATGCTCATTGTTGTTCCATTTCCTACCTAATTATGCTGCTCGCGATACCATAAATTCCGCAGAGCGCTTGACAATGTGATATTAATTTGATAATATCTGCCTCAACTTTGGATTACTATGTTCCACGGAAAGATAATTGAGCAAACTATATTTGTTTTCGTTCTATCTCGTTAAATATCAGCACAAATTAGTCAAATTGGTTTTGTGTTAATTAAATAGCTGAACAATTTTTTCATTTAAATTCACAACATGTAAAATTATATATAATACTAACTTACTAATACGAAAATTGCAATAAAGAACAATTTCTTATTTTCCAATTAGCAAAAGTTCTTTTTAACACTAATTGAATTTTCCACTCGAGTTTCTTATTTTTATTTATGAAGAGTTTAAATACAGCACCTGCAGATAATTTGTCTCCCCTAAGATCTTTCTTTCAAGTAGATCAAGATGAGATTTTTTTTTGTTTTGAGGGCGCTTCTGCGTAACGGAGATTAGGTATAGTTCTCTTTGTCTTACTTCTTATCTGGAAATCCTGTGAAGTAGCACCCCTCTTTCTCGTAAAACAGAGGAGGCAACGTTATCAGAGCAGAAGTCAAGAGAAGTTGGATTGACAATGACGATTGAGAGTTTTTAGGGAGAGAGAAGGTTCGAAGAGGTGGCTCACTGTCGGTCGGTTGCCGGACGATTCTCTCGAATTAATTCTTAGGGGTGGATTTGGGAAGGGGATGCCTATCAGGGGTGTGAGTGGAGCGAGTGGACCGTGAAATAACCAACCCCGTTCCACTCACACCCCCACCCTTCAATTCGAGACCCCGTCAGTGGCGTAACCTTGTTGCAGACACTGATTTGCTCCTTCTTTGAACTCAACTACGCTCCTTCAATTCCCAATTTGCAAATCGCAGGCAAGTTTCAATCATTATTAATCCAATTGCATATATTAACAGCAAGTAGTGAATGAAAAGCAGAATAAAGTATAAGTGATAAGAAGGCCTGGGAATGGATAGAAAAGGGCAAAATAAAATTTTTTGAAAGAATAATCTGGACCAGGTTTCAAAATATCTGCATGGGGACTGATTAAATGAAGATCGAAATCCAATTTGCAGGTATCAGATTTGTGTTAGGTCATGCAGAAATTCGACTAATGATTGTGCAATAGTTCTAGGATGTACAAGAGTCGAAACTAGCAGATTAACCAGTCGAGGTCAGAATCGACCACGTTCAATAGTAGATGGGTAATTAACACAATTGGTACGACAACATCTGTGGTACCTGAGCGGTAATAGTGGCACCACTACTGCAGTAAAATTAACCGCAATGAGGTAGAATAATGGCTACGCGAATGTGTTAATTGGTAGGAATTAAGTTAAAAATCTCAAACAGATCTAGTTTCTATTTATCTAGTTAAATACTTTCACTACCTCAGTATTTCCAATTGCTCACTGAATTCAGTATCTCTCATACCACTTACATACTTTAAAATTTAGTTCTGTTCATTTGGTGTTGCAAACTTGGTGTTAAAAATTAGTTTCCGCAAAATATTTCAAAAAAATATTGCAAAGGTGTTATAGATCTATTGGTATCTTCTAAATGTCGTAGAGATCTGGCAGAATTAAAACGCAATTATTGAAATAATACTGAGAGAAATTGAGAAGTGTTGAAGCAATTGAGAGGGTACACAATAGGACAAGGTAAACGATTAATCATTGTTGAGGTTGCAATACACAGTAGTTGTAACAAGACTAGAGCAGGTTGAGCACGCCACTGCCTGCAGCCAAGGTTCCATTTAAGCGTGTAATAGCTCAATGTATGTCGCATTGCTTTCGGCAAATCATGAGGGGTTCTTGCAGATTGGAATAAATAAACGTGGGAGGCGCGCTCAATGCACTTTGGCTTAACCAAGATAAAGCCACTTCTTAGCGTGAAATCTCGTCCCAAAAACCACCCTACCACCCACTCTTGCGACCCCAGTGTCCATACCTAAGTCGGATGGTAGAATAGAGGCGAACAAAAGCAACCCAAATCGATCGATGGGCCACAGGCGTTATCTTTCACGTCCGCGCTTCTCTTACTCTTCTCTTCCTTTTCACTGATTAAGTAATCTATACTTGTAACTGAATCTTGGATAACACAATAATTGCAAAGTATATTACTTTTAATTTAAAGTTCAAAACATAGAATTAAATCAAGTTCATTTATTTTTAAGTAGTAACCGACTTTATGGTCAGGCATAACAAACAAATTACTTCATTTTTTTAGTAGTAATATATTTTATGATCAGCCATACCCTTTTCTAATACTAATTGACAACTTTATCTTTTTTACAGAATTATGATGATGAGAGTTACTTATTTTATTCTGCATCATATAACATATAATTTTTATTTATTTTAAAATTATGAGATAGCGTGGATCAGATATTAGAGGGATTGGGTTATATTCTAAGCAGCCAACATACGCTCTTATGGATTCTAATCCTACCTTAAGGGAACCATTAAGACTTCGGGATGAAAAACTATATCAAGGAAAAATTTTGTCTGTTTTAATAGAATTTAAGAATTTAACTTAAGCGACCTTGTGTTCTAATTTTCGTATTAATAAACATAACAAATTTATAAATAGTAATATTTTTAAAAATAGTGTTCTTTACGTTGAGACATTTCTATTTGATTTTCTGTCACTTAAATTTTCGAACATGCTTTTCACGATTTCAGAGACCGTCTTAGACTTCAAAATTCAGTCTCAGAGATTATAAAGTCCTTGTGGTTTACATTTTGAGCGACGGGGGTTTACATATTTTAATGAAATTCCTCTCGCATCCAATTATGTACATTAAGATACGAAATCTCTGATTTTTTAAATGACTAAATTTTTCCGTGTACCTTATCAAAACTACCTTTCCAATCCTTGTGTAGAATTGCTTGTGTGCATCCGCACGTGCACTGGCAGTCGCCCACCTATACGCCCCCATTGGAAAGCAGGGTACGGAATTCCGTTCGACCTCAACAGTGCAAACAGAGGCATTGATTTCGCCGCTTTCAAACACCCCTCGCAAAGCGTCAGTAGCAGGAAGGAAGGAAGGAAGGACGGGAATGAAAGGGATGAGGGTGTGAGGGGTTGAGGTAAGGGTGGGAGGGAGGAACGACCTGCGCATTTCATCGTTCCGCAAATCCTTGAGAGCGATGACAACGCTGACGACGACGACGACCACGACCACGGTTTCTTGTCTGCGTGGTGGCCGGTTCCAATAATAATGCTAATTGAAATCGAGTGAGCGGTACCGATCCCCATATCACCACACCTTCAATCGCTTACACACATAGCGTCTCGAACTCGCTGACTCTGTCTGCGGCAAACTGAATTGAAATACGCCAAATGTAAATTTTCCAGGGTGCTTTTCATTTACATTTTCGCGAGTTTCAATGCGGGATATCACTTTGTCGCTGAATTGAGAGGAGAGCTTTAGGATGCAAATATTTTTGAAAGAAAGAGAGAGAGGGAGAGGAAACTTTCGTCTAAAAAAAGCTATTTTGCAGTTCTTCAATCTTTCACAAAGAAAACATTTTGAGCTTGGATTTTTTGGGATAAAATTGCGCTAATGAAATTCGATATTTGGCGGGGAAATGACAATATTTTTTTTCATAAATACGTTTTTCCGAAATTGAGAAATTTCAATACTGGTAAATTGCTTGAGATTGGACTGAAATATCAGACGTCTAATCTGACGAAAAGTAAATTTATTTTTTTTTATTTTAAATGATTAATATGTTTGGAATAAGGTCCAAAAACAAGCTTTTAGAACATTTTATTATGGATTAAGCTACAAAAAGATCCATTCTTCACAAATATCACATTTAATACATTTGAATATGTCTGGTGAAAATCGTCAAAATTTAATATTTTGAAGGAAAATAATGAGTTTTAAGAAAATCGTTTTTCGTGAAGAATTGCACTTTTTTGGAGCTTATAATGCACATCAAAATGTTCTGAAAGCTTGTTTTTGATCTTTTTCCAAATATATTAGTTAAAATAAAAAAAAATAAAAAATGTAATTTTCGTCAGATTAAACGTCTGCTACTTTAGCTCAATTTGCTTGGGTAAAGTAGGATTGAGTCCTACTTTATTAAAATAAGGATCAGTGTGGTAACTATAAATTTTATTGTGTCATCTAATTTTTTTTAGTTATTTTACGGATTATAATGTGATATTTAATGTCAAAAAATTAGAGTGCTGTTTTGGGTTCGACACCCCCCTCAGTTTCAATTTTTACACTCCAGTGCAGATATTTCCAAATTTGTTTCCTATTGGAAGTCGGACCTTGATCCGGCATACTATTTTTTGCCAAGATAGAACGAATGACGAGGCTCTCACTGGGGCCGGATCAGGTAGCCACAAGATCAACCAATTCCTGAAGATGGCGTTGCCATATAAAATAGATTCCGTTAGGGTTCTAAGCGGGGCCAGATCTGGATGTCAAGTTGGGCCATGAATTGAGGCGCTAATCGGGTTTCACGTTTCATTTCAGGTCTGGCCCCTCCTAAATACTCCGATTTGGCCCAAGTACTGCTAAATCAGGCCCCAATCAGATCCATATTAAAATTTCTGGGCTGGCATCCTAGATCAGCATTAATTTTTTGATACCATAATTCACTGTATTCAATTTTCAATGAGGAATGCTTGGTGTTATACCATTTATTATAATCAAGCTGGTGAAATAATGTGTAAAACTACTCTAAAAGTCGTAGGTTAAGATGTCTGATAATCTTGATAATCTCTTGGTAGAACAATGGAAACGCCAGAGTGTTGGATCGCAGGGTCGCTCCTGCCAAGAAAATAGCAGTCAGGGTTGGAAGCTACATGGGGTGGTTTGGGTGGCAGTGAAGTAGGGGCGGCGAAGCGAACCTTTAATAAAAGATGCGCAGAGATAGCGCCATTACCCCGACCTGCATTATTTACAGGGTAGAGCAACTCTCTGGCCGCGTTCCGCCGCAGTCGCGGCGTTAGGTAGGCGTGTCGTCGCCTCCGTGTGAACCGGCCCATCCACATGCCAGTTTTCCACATTGGAAAATCTACGCGGAAGGACGAGAGCCTCTCAAGGATCCAGAGCGTACGCGTATAAATAAGTCACTTTGTACAAAGACTACGAATGCCATTTATAAGGAATCGTATTTTCGAGCCACTTTTGCAGAAAAGAGATGGTGTACATTTACCAACGTCAGGGATCTCATCCTTTCAAAATTATGCATGTCACTCTCAAGTATGCAGAATTTCTTATATTCATATCTCCACATTCTTCCTCTAGGAAACTAACACAACGTATTTGATACAAGCTATTTAATATTTATATTTAAGACTGAGGTTTGAACTATTGGGATATATCAGGTAATGTTGAATCCGCTAGATGGCGACAAATATTTTCTTTCTCGAAAGTACTATATTCTGTTGTTTAGAGTTAACTAGCAACAATGATCTATACCGTCACCAGAGAATTCCTAATAATTTTTATCGCTATTCTCATTCATGATATTTATTGAACTGTATAAAATTATTTTTTATCGTCCTGAAAACATCAAGGGATTATATTAAGGTATTTCTTAAGTGGTACCACGTGGGGCCCAAGTTGTTCGCTATATTGCGCCCAATATTCTAGATAAAAATTCAATTAAAAACTAAACAGCAACTGGCTCTAGAAACTTTAGTTTTAATAAATTTAGAAATATGAACTATTGATAAAAAAGTGTAGTATTGATCAGAGTTTACATTTAATAAATAATATAGGATAAGGAAAACAGTAGTTTTATTTGTTTTTTATTTGGGCTTTCTAGGGTAACGCGATTAATTTCTCGTTCTTGCGCTCCTTTTTCTAAAAAAATTCAGATGATTCTAAACAATTTCAAATCAAAAGATTTAAAAATCTTTTAAGGGATTTCAGAAAGTATGCAAAATAATTTAGAATATTTTATTTTTGAAATATAAAAATTTGTGATTTCTTGTTTAATTACCGGAATCTCCAAAAATTTTATACAATTCCTTAAAATCCCTTTAAGATTCTACAATATTTAACCATTAACGATTTAACAATATTTTAAGGAATTTTAAGTATATAGTATCATGCGAATTAACAATATTACAAGGTAGGATTTTAAGCAAATTTGAAGGATTATAACGAAATTTTTTTAAACTTCGTAATATCATATTCCTTGATCTTCGTTAAAATTCCACAAAATTTCGTTATATTTCTGAAAATTACTTAAAATCCCTTGAATCCCTTCAAATGCCTTAAAATCCAACAAAATATCGTCAAATACTTTAAAATTTATGAAAATTCAATTAAATCTCGCCAAATCCCTTTAAATTTCTTTAGATTCTATAAAATCTCAATAACTGATAAAATCCCGTAAAATTCGTATTTTCTATATTAATTTAAGTTTCTTGATAGCAATCGTTTTGATGACAAAAATAATCTAAGGATAATTTTGAAACTTTTTTTTAGATAGGATTCCTATATGGCTCTAATTAAGACTAGTTTTTACAATTTTTGGGCATCTATTATCAACACTTTTGAAGTTTTAAACACTGCAAAAAAATTCTTCCATATGTTTATTAGACATTAAAGACCTTTAATAAAAAACAAAACTTTTAGATAAATAATGACCTAAAGTTTCTGAGGATAGTACATATATTTATAAGTCAGGTTTCTTTTAAAAGTTAAATACTTGAATGGAAGGAAGATTGGTGATTAGGATGAGATTATTGGAATTAAATTAATTTAGCGAAATCCAGAAGATCTCATTAGACTACTTGGGTTAGGCACTGTCTAGAATTTCGAAGAGAGTTTTGCCGAGATTAATGGCTCGGTGCATGGTCACCACGAAACCGTGCTAGCTTTTCTCGGTGCGTATGTATTCTCTTTGCACTCCTCTCCACGGCCACGGACCGTCGTAACGAGGAACATTACTCCAGTGGATGGAAAACGTCGTTAATTACCCCCGGAACTGTAGTACGTTATCCACTGGACCTTCCTGCGGTTCGCCCAAATTGCCTTCTCACTTCGCAGGCGAAGATCGCGCGATTACAGCCTTAATTCCCGTGGCGTGTACTGCCTCCCTATTATTTCTCTTTTACTCTCTTCTTCTAACAACTTCTATCTTTCTCTCTCTATTTCTCGATCACTCTTGAAGTTGGTTTGTTGTTTCTAGAAAGAGGGGACTTTACAATTGGGGAGTGGATCCAAAGAAGGCACCTAAAAAAAGTAGATGGGGATGGTAAATAAAGACAAAAAGAGAGAAAGAGAGAAAAAATAGAGAGAAAAAGGTGAAAAAAGAGAGTAATAAATGAAGACGATAAATTATGTATCACTATGTTATAGTATAAGCAGAAAACTTTCCAAAAGTTTCAAAATGTTAAAAAAATAACAAAATAAGTTAGGTCGACCTGATGGCCTAGTCTGTAAAAGATTTCAGGGAATTTCCACAGAATTTCTTAGGAAGTATTCCACACTCTTTTGTTGAACTAAAAACATGTTTTGCTGAGTCAAAAAAACCAAATGTTGTACCATAATGAGAAAAACTAAATGTATTTAATTAATTAAGCTGCTAAAAGGTAGTTTTATCAATTACCAACTCACTCTAAACCTTGTGTTTCGACTTTTTATACAACTTGTGACAATGTGTTTTTCACCTGTCACTTGTCATGCTGGCACTGGTAGACCTGACGAAAAAAGATATTCAATTTTGAGCGTTCCAAGGGAGGGTCAGATTCGAGAGGTTCGCTTTAGTTTGGGAAGAATATGATAGCTCATTCGAGTTTTGTTTTGTTTTTTTTATATCCTTATTTAATGAGAATCGGATCCATTCGATTTTGACTCCGAGGATGTTTAAAGAGAAGGTCTGAAAGTTCAGGTCGAAGGAAGGGTTAATTCAGACGATACGGGAGGCTCCTTATCCTATTTTTTTGGATTCTACGAGGATCGTATTCATCCAACAGCTGGATTGTGCTGCGACCAAATTGAACGTGCTTGTTCAGGTTCAGCTTTTTTAAATAGTCTGTAAGGTTTATTAATCCGTTTTCCTGCGAATTTTGATTGGCTGATGACGTACTGGACATCAGAAAGCCAAGTGATGAGCTGGGTCTCGACGAGGTAGTCCTCACTCTCGTTTGGAACTTCGTACACGATTGTTGTTATTAAATTGTTATTAAATCCAAATTTAATCGGCGGTTTTCTTTGTGGTGGCTTAGTGTAGTGAGGATCTGATCCTATTCCACAATTATTAAGGTTGGTCATATTTGATTTCTTGGCAAGCACGGTATTCTCCTTTATGAATTTTGGCTTCTTTTGATTGAAAAGATAGAAATAAAAGGGAAAGTGTTTCGCCAATTTCTAAATTCTATATTCTAAATATATATCATTCACGAATGTAAGTCTAAATGTAATTTCGGCTTGATATTTTGGACTTATTGTTTTAAATAATAGTCTCTACTATATTGTTCTATTATTGACATTATGTGATCTACTGTTACAACCTTAGATTTTGGAACTTATATTCTACCATAGTGTAAACTAACATTTTTGTGTGATAAATATAATTTTATATTAAACCTTAACTGTTTCTGGTCTTACAATTATTAATTAATTAACACTCACCCTTGAGGATTAAAAGAGTTGAAATTCTATAATAAAATTAAAATAAATGAAGGGAAAGTTTTGAGACCAGCAAAATTACTCCCTCATAAACTTTATCAACGATGTATACTTGAAATTAAAGAAAACTGTAGGTGTAAATTATTCCTAGGACATATGTACGTACACGGATCCCTCAGACAGGAAAGACATAGAAGACGGAAGCGGAAAGCCGAAAGACGAACTTGACATTTATATCGGGGATTCTCGGCTTTACACCATAGATTCAAACCCTTTTCAGAAGGAGGCGCATAGGGAGTGGAGAAAGCGACGAGTGTACCTAAGCCCCTTCAAGTTCTGCCTTGGGGGGTTCCTGATTTCGAAAGTGGTTGCATGAACAAATATCTATAGTAAACGTTGGAGAAGAATTTGATAGACTTATCTTATTTATTCTCATGTAAATAAGCTGAAAGATGAATTATACAATTAATGAACTTATAAAATTATATTCTTATACATTGCTGACACAGTAAATCCCCGAAATTGGATGAAACTGATGTGCAAAGCTTTGATTGATGGGGTTTTTTGTGCTCTCTAAAATTGAATCAGTCAAATTCCAATGATTTTCAATGACTCGTTTTCAGTGACTTTTACTGATTCTTAGTATAAATTCTTCACTGATTGAAATCATAAGAAAAGAATCACTGAGAATCAGTGAAATTTCACTGATTCAAGTTTAGAGAGAGGATGTGTGAGAATGGCTTTAGATTATTTACTTGTTTTTATTTTTGATATATGTCATTTAATACTCATTTTAATATATTCTGATATATGGAAGTAGTGTGGTTGAGATGGTAGTGTGCTTGGATTACTTATCCACTACACAGAGTTGTACTTCCTAGATTCGAATCCTAGTGATCAGCCGCAAATAGAATGGTATGTAATCAATAATAATTTATTCAATAAGAGTGCAGTTTTTACAAAAATTCTGTTTTGACTCTTTTAATTTAAAAAAAAATTTTTTCTTGGTAAAATTGTTCTCATATTTTCAAACTTTTGTTTCAAAATTTTTAATTCGGTAAGTTTCTATAGCGAATATTTGGGCTGGTGAAAAATGTTGGTGCTATCCTTTTTAATATTACTAATAAAGGTGCTAATAGCAAAGCTAGTTATTAAGATTTGAATTTATTGTGTTAATGATTTCTATTTTACGTCATCATGTGCAGGCAGAACTCAAAATTAACAGACGGTAAGATATAAACATCGAAAGTGCATTACCAACGAAGGTTTAGTCTGTTAGTAGGCCTTACCATATAACTTCAGTAGAATCTGCAGAGCTAATACATGAACAGTCGGTAGAGTAGGTCGACCATCCCCAACTGAAGGGTGATTTTAGGGGTTGAGTTACCCTTCGAGAAAACTAGTTTTATGAGTTATCTAAAAGAAAATCAATATTTTAGTATCTCATAGAATTCGAGAGAGGTCACTCACTTCACATTTATTTATAACTTTTATCTTTATTTCCAAACAACATATAAAAATTATCTTTTTAATTAGAAAACAAGTACTTACATTATAAAATTACTTTGAAATCAAATACATGAAAGTATATCTACAAAAACTATAGTTTTTTTCTCATGAGGAAAAAAATCTGTTGGGATTATTTTGACTGATTTTTCTAAGTCAGCTAACAAATAGATTTTGTTTTTACTCTCATTTTAAATTATTATCTCATATAAATAAGTGTAAAACTCAAAATCTAGTTTAACAAAGCGAGACTCTAACAATTATCAAAGAAAACACTGCACAAAAAAAATTAGGAATCTATAAGACTCGTAGTCATCTAAAGTGTCTGCACAAATGTTTAGTTTATTTTCTTAATAATTTAAAAATTATTATGATCCTTGTTGCTGGTCTTGAATGTTAATATTGGGACATTAATAACTGCTAGATGTGCAATCGACTTGAATGTTGCTTTAATCTGGTCGAATCCTTTCAGACTCTTCGATCTCCGATAAATTGGTATCCAGTATAACAAAGCTTTGAACCAGTCTTACGCGCTGGTGGACAATCCGTCATTTTACAGAATAGTCTATCGTTCGCCTCTTATCCATTACTCGAATATATGACCAAAACACTATGCTAATATCAATAATCTGAAATCTCGTGTTATTGAAAATAGTGAATTTGTTGAAAGCTCTAGAGTAATATGCATCACATCAATTTATTAAATAATGAAGGTCTCAGAATACTATAAATGGAGCTTCAAATACATTTTGTTAACCTTTATAATAAGGGCATTTAATACGAATACTCGTTAGCCTCTAGAGGATGATTAATGAATTGGGATTGGCATTGGTGCAACGTCCCGCTAACGATTGCAACTTTGCAACGTGACTGCATTAATGGTACGGTATCATGTGCGCAGGTTGATTGCCGGCATAATTTATATCATTCTGTGATACGCTCGGCACTTTGATTTGAAAGCATTCGGTTTCATTTAACCGAGTGACATAAAACGGTATTAATCGAGAAGCTGAAACGGAAATAAATAGTATCGCTATTAGCTTTATATACCTAGCTGCGATATTTGACCCGTATATAGATATATATATATATATATATATATACACAATATTTACAATTTTTTACACGGAAGCTTTCAATCTTTAGAGATATATTTTTAAAATTTGTAATTCGATACGAGAATTTCAGTTTTGACAAAGTAAATCGTTCTTGTCACATTTAAATGCTAAAAATGACAACAAATTATGTGTAGACGGATTTAAATAATATTCTCATATTCATGTAATTTGTTACCATTGTAAGAATGTAAATCGATTTTAAAAGGAAGAAATCTTCTGTAAGTTAAGTTTACCATGTTGAGTATAAAAGGATCTTTCACCTGTAGAAGTTCAACCATACTTTTTCGTGGAAATATAACCATAAAAAAAAGCATCAAGTAAAAAGTCACAACAAATCACTGTAGCCTCAACTATATTCCTCTCAGCGAATGTTCGGGAAGAATCGTCATACCTTTTCCATTTTTATGATCCGTTGACTCCCATATACGTTGCCTGTCCTCTCGGATGTTACTCAATTTTATATAGAAACTCAAACTTTTATGAGCGAGAGTTCGGTTGTCATGTCAAGTATATTATATACTAGCGTTTTCAAATATTAGATTGATTCATTTATTTGCAGATAAAAATCCCTTATTTATATTTACTCTGAAACTATTATACAGGTTGTCTCATTTTAATTGACCGATGGAAATATCTTTTCAAATACTCCATGTACAAAAAAATTTTTGAGACAGACAAAAATTGTTCAGAACATAGGGGTTCAAGACACTTTTTTAAAAATGGAAACCCCTATTTTTGACTGCAAATTTGAAGAGAGCGAAAAATTTCACATAAAAAATACTCTATGAAAAAAACGGTCAGAATGTTCTTTGGAATTAGATGTTTTTTCTGAGAATAGAAAACGTTCAAGATGCTTTTAACTAGTCGATAAAATGTAAAAGTGTGAACCACCTAGATCATCCGAAAAGGTTATCTGACCGTTTTTAGACACTTGACCGCGATTTTGACCTTTCAAATAGTACCCTTAAATATGGTCCCTATTTTGTGTACAATTTTTTTGT
>JAUESI010000007.1:6050019-6081288 GCA_032275145.1 Synergus laeviventris | reverse complement strand
TTTAACTGATTTCCAGTTAAATTTCACTGATTCAGTTAATCAGTAAAACATCGACTGGGAATCAGCCAAAAGTCACTGAAATTTTCAGTATTTTAGAGACGATTATTGACAATTTCAGTGAATTTCCACTGATTCTCAATGGATTTTCATTGAATGAAATTTTTAGAAGAGAGTCACGACTGAATTTGAGAGAGAAAGGTAAATCTGTCTTTTAAAATTTATAGCGAAACAGACACGTTCCACTAATATTAACTTATTAATTACTAACTGATACTTCACTGATTTCTATTATATAAAAATCCTTGGGAAATCAGTGACGTTTACTGAAACTTCAGAGATAATTTCAGTACACTGATTAATTCACCAATAATTCGTCACTGATTTCCAGTAAAATTCTACTGATTTAAATTGCTAAAGTATCTGAATTATTTTAAAACCCCGGCAAAAATCAGTTTTAAAAGTAGGTAAGGTTTTTTCTTAATTTTGATTAAAACACGTGTGCCGGATTTGACTTGAAGTTTCCCATGTATTCCATGTATTGAATTTGTTTAAATAATTTTTCCCCCGAATAATCTTTTTTTAATCAAAGATTATTACTATTTATTTAGGGTAATATTTATCAACATTGATTAATTAATTTTTAATAGTTTAAACTAATTAAATTTGTTTAGAACATTTTTTTCCAAATGTCTTTCGCTTCAACAAAAAATATTACTGTTGATCTAGTGAAACATTTATAAACATTGGTTAATTAATTGTTAATTATTTAAACAAATTCAATTTGCTTAAAAAATATTTTTTCTAAAAATTCGAAGTCTATTATTCTGACACAAATTAATTTTCAAATATTCTTCAATTTTTTCCGGCTCGTTCGTAAACGGAGTGGACTGTTATAAAATTATACATAGGAGGAAATTATATGTTTGTGTATTCATCATGTAATAATGAAGGTTGGATGATTATTAGTTGAAAATTAACAATAATGTACTGTTTATAAAATTATAAACTATTTGAAAATAAATAAACACTTCGAATTTTAAAAAAACAAACATTTTTTAAGCAAATGGGATTTGTTCAAATAATTAACAATTAATTAACTAATGTTTATAAATATTTCACTAGATCAACAGTAATAACTTTTTTTGAAACGAAAAAAATTAGGAAAAGAATTCTTTAAACAAATTCAATTTGTTTAAATAATTGAAAATTAACTAAACAATGTTAATCAATATTCCATTAGACCTATAGTAATAATTTTTATAAATAATAACAAATTTTCGAAGAAAAAAATTATTGAACCAGTGTCGATAAATATTCCACTAGACTAATAGAAATAATTTTTATTTAAAGAAAATGAGAATAAAGCACGTAGGTCGTTTTTGTGAAAAATTGTCATTTTTGGTTTTAAGGGTAGTTTTAAAGGTACCGTGGGGGTGTTTTATGGGTGTCAAACCCATATGTGTTATACATGAAATTCTTTGTTGGATAGTTATCTGCAAGCCTCTATACTTTCCCGTAACATTTTCCCAAACCCTGAAAAATTGTTCCAAAAACTCCAAAGAAGTGATTTTTTTCCATGTAATTTACGTGAGAAACTTCAAGTCAAATCCGGGACGTGTTTTAATTAAAATAAAAAAAAAATTATGTAATTTCTTTTTTCGAATTTCGAATAGAATTGGGGGGATCAAGAATCTCTATCATGAAAAAAATTTTTGCCATGCATTTTTGAATCACCCTAAATTGAACACGTTCTAAATCTGACGGGGATGATAGATTTGAAGTTAAGTTAATTCTGCTGAATTCTCGTGATCGTGAAAATAAAAGTCAATTTAATCCCTTCCTTGAAATATAATAATCAACATTTCAATATAGATTCAATCCTGCAGAATTGTTCTCGATTAAAGTATTGACAATTTATATATAAATCAAATTCACAACGCTTTCAATTCAAAGCAATACCGTTTTTGATCACTTTCTAAATCATTTTAATTAATTTCAATACACACCGTTTTACCGGGAAGTGACTGAGGACAACTGATTTTGTCACTTACATGTTGTCCAGAAATGTGAAATAAATAAAAGAAGAATGTCCTGTAATACATGGAAGTCTCTAACTTATTTGGATTTTCGCTTCAGCCATGACGCTCGATGCGTCTCTATTTCAGCAGTGGACGTGTACCGCGATTTGATGAAATTCATGTGACATCCTATAGCGACTATAAGATGTTGAAGTCAGAGAGGAAACTTTGTCAGTCAGTAGAAAGTTCTCTCTTCGGGCAGGCGGGGAATATCTAGCAGGTTTTCCCAACCTCGTTGTGGGAGCCATCGACGTGGTAACCAACAGATTGGAGCTTGCCGCCTTAATGCGACTGGGTGACAGGCCAAACAAATTTATAGGACTCTTATCCGAAAGATACACGGGATTACCCCCTCCGCGAGGTCGCAGAGGGATCGCGCGCCTGGATGGAAGCTCTTGAGACAGAGCTCGAAAAATCGTAAAAACTTTATATAACTTCGGTAGCAAGATATTCAGAGGGTGGGATTCAAGAAAAAGGGAGGATGAGTTGACGAGAAGAGGGAGGAGATAGCAGCTAGATCGAGAAGTCAGGGGAATGGTAAAGATGGATCCAGAAAGTAACCATCTAGGAGCGTCTTCATATCTTATACACCCTGTCTTGAGGTCAAGGCAATTTGATTTTGATAAAAAATTCTTTAAAAGGGATTTTTTGGGTAGGAGTTTATAAGAAAGGAGATTTTTGAAGTAACCCATGTAAACATTTCCTGAAAATAATCAGTAAATTTGCAGAAAAATTATCGGGCTGAAGTTTGCTCAGAAAAAGAATCTGCTCAGAAAATTTTCATATTGTCATCAGAGATAATTAATAATCAATAATTAACAATATCGTTTGAAGAAATGTTTACAATGAGTTCTGTTGGAATAATAGAATTATTCTAAATTAAAACCATTTTTTTAGAGAAAATCTTTCAAACATCTCAACTAACAAATTTATAACAAACGTATGTATTTAGTAAAATGTCAAAGAAAGTTGGAGAATATAAATTATATTTCAAAGTAGAATATTTTTGAGGTTTGACAAATGACTTTTGAACTCATTTTGCATCATCGTAATAAATCTATAAAGACAATTTAAAGAATTTCCTATTCAATGTTTTTCTAATTGTAAAACGTTGAAGTAAAGATGTTTTCTGATCGAATTTTATGATGCTTCGTGTCATATAAAACAATGTTAAAATAAAATAAAAATATAAATCCATCACGTATTTTTTTCACAAAATTCAATTTTTACATTCTCATTTTTTTTTGGTTCAATTGTTGCCATAAAAAGGCGAAATATATGGTGAAATATAAATACAGGCATCGCAAATCAAAGGTACATGAAAATTCTTCATATTTTATGATACTGAAAACTTTAAACTCATAAATGTATACTTGTTATACAGAAAAAAAGAAATTTTTGAAAATGTGAGTACATAATTTTTGGAAAAGTTTATATATTTGAAATAATATAATTTTTATGCGGTAAATATTCATTCATGTGAAATCAAAAATTGAAAATATTTCGTTAATTTATTAGCTTTTCTAGTCCTTAATCGAAGGTTCATATAAAAAAAATGTTGGAGAAAATGTTTCAAATTATTGATAAGTCCAGCGGTTTTCAAGAAATCTCGCTCACCAATTTTGAAAACTACATTTTGGCTAAATTTAGCAACAAATATAATAGACTTTCATTTTATTTCAGATTGCCTGGGTAAATTCTAAACAGCAAATTCGCCACTAAAACGGAAAAATATTTGTGGCTGAAAGAGGGAGCGAGGAAAAAGCAGAAAGTGTGCGAAGATGTGGTAAAAAGGAGAAAGATGGCAGAGAGAAGGGTCGATTCATTCTAATTCGTTTGTGAAGGCTACAGCTTGTCCAACAGCTCGTATCTGTAGGGTGAAGCCGTTGATGCTGTAGACGATGTAGCTGACTTTCCTTCTACCCTCTTTCAGTGTCTTCTGCCTATTTCCCCAAACATCTAGGAGTAAACATTTTCTACAAAATCTTACCTCTCGACTAAGCTCTCGTTGACAAGTAGCACCATAAATTCGGTTGACGGCGGATATGTCGCATTTTGTTGTCGCTGAGCTTGATTCTGACGCAACTTTATATTCAGATTCGCCCTTCCCTTACCTTCTAAAATCCTAAGAAAAATGATCCTTCCTCTCAATTCCTCATCCTTTATCCTGAGACGTGCTTCTCTGAGATTTGTCATCTCTGCGTGAAACAAGAATGCAAGAGATGTTATAGGAGAAAATCATATGAAGTCTCACTTTGTTTTCTGCATCTGCAACTTCTACTTATTTTAGCTTTTAAAATTAGTTTAATATTGGCTCCTGAAGGAGCCAATATTCCATTCCTTCTTCTCTTCTTTTTATCTATAATACTATTCTGCTTTTTATTTTCCCGCTCCACTACATTGTCTTAAATTTTTCATTACAATGTAAGCTGCTTCCTTTCATAACCCTTATTTATGTCAGTATTCCTACCACCCTGCTTTTATATAATAGCTTTTCCTGTTTCAAATTTTGTTTTACCATTATCACCTCATACTCTGTTTCTTATGTATTTCTTTTTCCCTCTCTGCAATAGATACTGAAAATGAGCTAATAAAAAAAAATTAGGGACTGCGGATTAGCTAAAAGATTAGGTGGATTGGGATACTAAAATTCGATAACTGTCCAAGTGCGAATAGCCAGTACTGAAAACACGGCCCAATACTGGGTCGACATTCTGGGCAGCCAAGAGTCGGCCAATGTTACTGGACCAGGATACAAAACATGAAACATAACTTTTAAACAATTTTTCAAGTTTAAAATTTGTAAGTATACAGAAAAATAACAGTTTATATAATTTAAAAAAGCTGTTCATCTAAAAAATTATGAAAAACATGTTAAAAAAGCAGCCCTTAAATATAATTTCAGTAATGGCCCAGTACCGGCGACCAAAGTTTGGCTGTTTGTGATTCCGCGCGCACTTGGGTGCTATCGTTTTAATGATTTTCTCTTTTTCTTTCGTATATTATTAGAAGCTATAAACACCCTTCAGTCCTTTTATACCATAATCTCTATTCTCTCTTGCATCAATTATCCCCCATCACAACAGGTTATTTCTGAGCAATATGACGCTTTGTCATTCCCAATTCAAAATCTGTGAAAAAGGATAATCCCAAGTGGATTCTTAAAGTAACCTTTTCAGAAGACAGAAAGGCTAATTGGTGGGAACGTGTAATGGCGCATGACTGTACCCGATACAACTACGAATCCCGAGTGGCTGTGTGATGCCCTGGTTTATCAACTTGCGCCGGCTGCCTGTTTACGAGTTAATCGATGATAAATGCCGGTGTACATCTACATATCTACATATTACAGGATTGTGTTGCTTTTTGTTCCAAGTAAACTCACACTATCAGCAAATCAAAACATCACGAATCATTTGCCATAACTTGATGCACACGATATCAGAGAGTTAGAGCTGCGATTGGGCCGGGGGCATATAATTTGAAGAATCATCGACACAGTATGTCCTTTGAGTGGAGATTCATTGATGGAGAGTGAAAAGTGGTCGCGTGGCCAGAAGGGCAATTCTAATTACCGATAATAGTCGCTGGAGAGGCATCACACAAGGGTGGAAGGGGTATAGAGATTTAAGGGAGAATCGAGTCAGAGAGAGAACGGGGATATTGAAAGGAAAGGGTGAGAGAGCGATAGAGGGAGGAGAGAGATAAAGAGGCAGATAGAGAGCCCTTCGGTTATTCTAAACAACAAAGCCCCTTCGGCACCCTCTCCCCTATATATCCGCTACCTCGACAATCATTTACTCTCGCTGGAGGCCATCGCTCGTCACAATAGCCAAGTTATCCATCCACTCCGGCTACTTGCCCGTGAAACGACCACCGCCCGCGGGGGTTGCTGGCTAGTCGTCCAATCGCCTCCTGCACTTCCGACCCGCCAGGATTTGTTCCTTCTCCTATTTGGTCGTTATATATTAGGCGTTAGCAGTAATTGTTCCCCAGCATTCTATATTTCTAAATCTCGCAAAGATTGTGCGAAGTGGGTTGAATACATTGGAATACTTTCATCGAAATGGTTCGATAAAAATACATCAAAAGGATCGAATTGTACGTTTCCAATTCTTGAGAAACAAGATAATAAATGAATGATGAATAGCGTATGGATGAAATAAAAGTTGTATTAAATCTACCTTCCATTGTTGAATATATTGAGAGCCACTGAATACAGTCTACTGTAGTTATATGTATAGCAGCCGAGAGTTAAGCGAGGAAACGTGTAGTGCGCACAGGCGATCCGAGCAGAATATAGTAAAGCTTGTTATGCTCCAAGTGGTAGATAATCGTTAAACGTGCTACGAGAAACCGACCTTTTCTCCATCTGAAAAGAAAGTTTAACCACGGTAATGTGTGACGGGGAATAATAAAGTTCGGTTTAGCAGATAGAAGGAATAGGAGTGGAGAAACCGGTAATGTATTTGATCTTTACACTTTTTAGAACCTCTTCTTATTCTAAAACATAATAATCTTTAGGTAGCATTCTTAATTTTAATCACATGAACATTGAATAATCTGTTTCTGGAAAATTAAATGTAACATAATATACTAGTACATCCATATAGGATTAAATTCTGTGCATTGCCATGAGAATTGAGAAGTAGATTTGATCCCTTTTAACTGTGGATGGCTTTTATGATTAAAAGGAAAACAAAAAAGCTCGGGCGAGATTAGGGAGAGATGTAGTGACCAGAGATGATCGATTGCTCTATATGCAGTGTTGTGGCAGAGATCATTGCTTGAATCACGACGTATGGAGTATTCGGACGAAAGGACACCCCTGGGTACTCTATTAAAAGGGCGAAAGAAGTCCCAGTAGGGATATTGTTCGAGGCTTTACGCGAGTCTACTGATAGACGGATTGAAGGATGGATGCTGTTTCACGACGTCTACCATTTACTACTTCCACCATCACGTGGTCTTGCTTCGTTGAGCCCACATGTCACGCATATTCGGATGTTAGTACTCCCGCCCAAATGGACCATACCGGGAATGTATGGTGCACCCTAATAGGACCAACAGAGCACCAAGTGGTTTCCCGCCGGGCGCAACGACCGGGAACGAGTTTGCCAACAGACACCTATATCTGCTCTTATTTATCATCGATTAACTTGTAAATAGCCAATCTGCTCAATATAGACCAATCTAGCTTTAAAATGCTGTGCTATGTGTACATTTTATATTAGTTGGTGTGTGATAACCCAAAAATGTCAAGAAAAAAATGTCAAAAATGTAAAGACAAACATGAATCGAGTCTACAAGAAAATTTTAACGTTAAGCAATTACTTACAAGCAAAAGAACTGTTTTTATTCTAAAAAAATTCTACAACCGTGTGGAATCGAGCCTCGGTCAATCGATACCTATCTAGGAAATAACAAGATAAGCGCACCGACATTTATACTATAATACACCATATAGAAAATAAATAAAGACCTTTTTCATTTCATTAGTTCATGATTTAGTACCTTACATATGTTATAGATAAAGCTAAATCATTTTTTTTTGAATCAGTGAAATTTCAATCAGTGAAGAGTCTACTGAGAATCAGTAAAAGTCACTGAAAATTTCAGTATCTTTCACTGGATCTACTAAAAATTCCAGTAATTTTTCACTGATTCTTAGTGGAATTTCACTGTTTGAAATCACGAGAAACGAGTCACTGAGAATCAGTGGTACTTAACTGATTCAATTTTAGGCAACGCAGAAAAATTAATCTGATAAAACTACTGATTCAAATCTGCTGAACGTTTCTGCTAAGAAACTTTAGAAGAAATCTGTGACTTTTACAGATTTTAATATGTTCCCATTACTCAAAAAAATACATTTTGTTGATCCTTTTCTTCGACACAGCCAAATTTTTTTGTTAGGCCAACCAAATAATTTTGCTTGGACAAACAAAAAATTTCGTTAAGCAATTTTTTTTGTTTCAAAAAATGTTTGTTATGCTAATAAAATACTCTATTGGATCAATCAATACTTCGATTTTACATTCTGAAAAGTGAAAGTGCGAATAAGTTTTCAAAACATTTATTTTTATGTAATCTGTAAATTGTACAGATTTTGTCTGTAGAATATACAGATTCTATTCCAGTGAATTAATTCTGTAGATTCTACAGATTTTTTCTCTATGTGATTTTGTCATTATTATATTCTATTATATGAAAGACCTTGAACTAATAATTATATCGACTACAGGTGTTTTTTTAATGACAAATAAACATAATGCGAAATGAAGAATATCCAGACTAATCAGTAGAACAAACACGATAGGTCAGGCAAAACGAAGAAAATTCAGTCGATCAAGCAGATAATGAAATCCTATGTGTCAAATGGAAACTGTTGCTCTCTCTTTTTTTGGAAATTCATAGAAAATAGAGATTATTTTTTGTAGCTAGTTTTTTTTCATTGTTAGTACATTTATCAAATTTTCCATTTGCTGAATAATGTCTTCTTCAAATATACAATATTTATCAGGAAACGTGCAAAACAGGGTATTACGTTTGATTCACTATTTTTCTTCCATTTCGTCCACACTAGAGATTAATTTTTTTTCTTATTCGCTAAAATTTTACACGCAATTCCTCAGTTTGTGTATGTTATTTTCAATTTTATGCTTTATTCATCAACATGGTTGTTTTTTAATCACTCTCTTGAAATAGAATAATTTTTTCATCAACGTGAAGGGAAAACAAAGTAGTACTTTGATAAATTGCTAAAAATATTCCACTGTAGCTTTAGTTATCAAAAATATTGTCTCTTTCAATGACGTTTTTTTCCAGAATAATGATAATGATTTTTAATCCTTTATAAATCAGAATGACTAAACTAACAATAAAAATATAAAATTTAAGGGAATTGAATGATTAACCATAAGAAAAATTTTAATTTGACAGTTGATAAAAGCAAAATACCTAATTAAATCTTCACTCGAATTTTCAATATATGAAATTTCCCTAAATTCGAAACATTCTGCGCAAAGCGGATATTAATAATTCCGTAGATAACTCGTGAGAAGTTCAAATATATAAAGGTATATCAGGTTCTCGACATCATCGCATTACCCTACTCTGCTATCATTTTATCGAAAATGTCTACCTCTAGAATCGCTTTTGTGTCTAGCATTGAACAAGCTCATACGTTGCGTTAGATGGGTGGTTTTCGCTGCAAAGAGAAGCCTCCATCCTCTATCCTCTATGCTCAGCTAGCACATAATTTGTCCGACACCCTTTGAAAACGGTGCTGGCAACCTCTCTCGCCTCGCTTCAACCACCGAGAGGCATTCTTACGCGCATTGCGGTATACTATATCCCCGCAAAGCTCCTGCACCAGAAACGAAAGCGCGAATCGTTGACAGAGCCACACAATCGATCGCTGGTGTGGTTCTTCCGCGTCAAAAGGAACCGACGAATCGGCGCCGAGGTGAACCCGGTTGCTGCATTCAAAAAAGGAGACGCGTACTGTTTGTATGCTGCTATACGCGTGCGACATCCGGCTAATCAGAAAATGTAGGAGCGCGGGAGACTAATAGAGAGTGAAAAGGCATCAAATAAACAAACAGCGGGCGGAGAGAAAACCGAGAAGGTAAAAGAGAGTCAGTGATAGTGAGGGTGAGTAAGACAGAGTAAAAGAGTAAACGAGTAAGAGAGTAAGAGAGTAAGGAAGAGGGTGATCGAGTGAACGAGTGCGGGAGGGGTTTTGAAGAGGGTGAGAGCCGAGGATAGTCGGAGAGAGGCGAGGCGAGGGTGAAATAGGGCTATTAGGGTTGGATGTAGGCGCCGCCCCGGCTATTAGAGGGTTGTTTCACCCCTCCCTGTGTGAAACGGCGGTGGCTGCCGGAAATGTGTGGGTGCAAGAGTGTGACTTTGTGTCTGTTTCCATAGGTTTCTGTACGCCACGTATAATCGCGAATGCGAGCCTCTATACCGTATACCCTCTATATTATAGTTGTATACTCCACACACAGGTGTATACATGGATGTGTACGAGGTGCGTTTCCAAGGTAACGGTGATGCCAGCGAGATGCCTTTATAGGCATCTGGTGGAGATGGACTCCGCCGGCGTAGGTATATATATATGTCTACATATAACTGCGTGGCTCGCATTTGTATGCGGACCATACATGCCTCGAATACCAATCTCGAACACCCACCTAGAACGCCAACCTCGAATACCAACCTGGGATGCTAGCTACATAGTTTCGAATACAAATCGAGAATACATGCCTAACCAACTACACTCAGGATAACCACCTTTTGCAATGCGGTTTTTGCGAACGGTGAGGTCATAAGTACCATATAGGATGGAGATACATCGGTATACATTTCAGTGGCAAATCCTGGAATGGATGAGAGAGGGAGGGGACAGGATGTAGGGGGTGGTGAGAAGAAATAGAAGAGAGGAAATAGAAGAGAAGAGTGAGAAGAGAAATAGGGGTTGAAGAGCACCGGGCGAAAAGCAGACTCGGCGACAGCTCGTCTAAATGCTAATAGCTTTATCGACTGTGGCTCAAAGTCGCAGGTTTTCGATTCTTCCTCCATAAGCTACTTCCAACCAGCCAACCAACCAGAAATCCAACCGACCGACCACCCACCACCCACTTTATTACACCGCGCTCGCGCTCTCATCCCCGGTTTTATGTGCACGACTGTGTATTCCCATGATGTACTCGACTTCAAGCGACCACCTCTCTCTCTCTCTCCTTACACCTTACGAAACATTTTACGAATATACACATGCAGAGGCGCGGACTCGGTACGTGCTTATTACTCGCGCTATATCTAATTGGATCGGGAGGGTGCGAATTGATGATGGTGGATCAGAGCGGAAGAGGGAAACAAGTTTTGTGGGATGTGTTCCGCTAGTTTTTCAAATTTACGAGCTTTCAGAGGTTCGGAGTTTTGAAATGTATACGAATTCGAGGAAATGTGGTTCTTTTTCTTGAAAAGTGGGAGACAGGTTTAGGAGGAAGTAGCGTGATGAAGAAAAAATGCAAAGGGAGAGAATTAGTACTATTCATTTCTATAGCACACCGGTAAACGATATTTGATCATTTTACAGAATTGCTTTTTAAGGGTATGTAGTCGGTTATGACGAGAAATATTACCGACCGAACACATAACTTTATTCCTGGGGATTATTTGTATAATAATTACAATATTGCAATGAAATTTTCTTTGTCTTGTACTTTTTAGTTTCTGTTTTGAAAATTTATTTATTACAACTCCACCACAAATCTTTAGTATTTTTTCCGAATTATTTCCCGGGGAATATAATTATTTCCATCTTACATTAAGGTACATTATAGTCTTTCTGAAAAAAATGAAAATACGAGAATCATTGTGTCGTATAAATTAGCTCAGAAAGCAGTCTGGACATAGGCGGTGTTAATTAAAACGAAACATTCTAATTTGAAAAATGCGAGTAGTCCGAATAACGTGTAGCGGCAAAGTTTCACTTTGAGGCAACGCGAAAAGTACTCGTACAAGGATCGAATGAGGTGTCGGAAAAGCGATTCGCTCGAGCGTCTTGGTCGCTCTCGCGCTTTTCCTCGCCGTTTTCACGTGCGGTTTCATTTAGCTATGGAGTAGGCGGTGGTTACACAGATATAGCGGCTTCTCTCTCTCTCTCTCTCTTGTAGTCTTTTCCGCCATCTCTCTCTCATCTCTTTTCTTTTTTCCTGCCTTCTTTTCCTAGCGCCCGCGTGTAATCACGGCGGACCCGAGACTCCATTTCAACCAGCAAAGACCAACCTCGTCCTTGTTTCTTGCTCGGTTTGCTGGAAACGGCCCGAAACGCAAACTCGTCGAGAACGCGTTAAGCTCTTTTCCACCCTCCCCTTTCCTCCCATGGGTCGAAACTCGCGAGTTTTCTACGGTCGCCACTGCACGCCGCCACATATACAGAAGGATTTTTTAGGCTTCCCTGAATGCCCGACTAAAGAATTTCGAGACACGAAAATATCTCACTACACATTCGCTTTGCACAAACATTTCTTCGAGCAGAGATTTTTTTTTATAAAACCTTTACCCTTTTTTTAAAGTAATTATTTTTTTATTTTTAATGAGGACAATTTTTTTGAGTACCTTGATTATCCTCTAACGTTTTATCTGCATTTGGATGACATCGAACTATCAGTAAAATTCGCGTAACTGCACTTCTACTAATTAAACGTGCGAGAAATAAACTAAAAAATGTTTTCATTGCATTTGATATAGAATAATTCAAATACTATATTCTATTTTTTCTATATTTATTTATCTGAATTATACGCAACATCATAAAGCATGTAAGTAATTAAATACACGAAATGAAGCAGTCACGATCTGCATCATCTGCGTCATAATCGGTAATAACAAATTTTGAATAAAAATTACAATAAAATAAACGAGTTTGCATCCGCTGAAACATTTTTCAGTGGAGAATATCTGAATCGAGCTTTTAATACACCAATGTAAAATGATATTTACAGACTCTGCTCTGTGCGGTTTGAAAAGAAACCCTTCAATTAAATTTTATTTGCCGCAGCTTCCAAACTGATTCCACATTTCAGAGCATGAATTCGGATTGGGCAGCATTTGGAAAAAGAAACTTTTCAGGACAAGCTCGTTTGTTCGCTATCCTTTGTACCGTTTCATTTGAAAACAATGCGGTGCGGCCGACGCTATCGCGCGTTAATTCGATAGAAGCCGGTCTACTATCCGCAGCCCCAAGGCAAAGAACTTTCCAGCTACAAACTCAGAACAGGCTCCTTTTAATTCGCGTTTACTCTGAACGGCGTCACGTAATTAGTCGCTCACTCCGGAGCTTAATGTAAGACAGTAAAGCTTTCCTCGCTCCTTACCCTTCTTACCTCCTCCCTGAGCTTCCACCCTGAATTCCTCACCCTTTTGCCATTGTGCTGCCACCCCTTTTAAACAAGGTTGTCGTTAATCGTTTGTTGCCTTAGTACCATATATCACGCGTTTCCTACCTGTCGAGGTTCATTAATCTTTTTATGTTATAGTTTATTTATAGCAGACTATATATGCACGGAATAAATATATGAAGAGTCTCAATAACCCATGCAGAAATTTTTCTGATTGGGGCCTGATCAGTTTTCTATAGTTCTAGTATGGTTCTGACTTAAAAACTATTTTCGACGAATTATTTGTAATAATTGTTTACTTAAATAGGTAATTTTCTGAAAACAATCTACAAATCGAAATCTACAGCTATATTCTTTTTTCACCTGTCAGTGAAGAGAGAGATTTCGAACGATTAATTTGAAAAGAATTCATGGGCGATTTTAAAAAACTTGAAAGGATTGTTTAATAATAATTTTCGTGAATATTTTGAATATTTTTCCGTGTTTGCTACAATATATAAATATTAGTTTATTTTCCAATGTATAAATATAACCATCTTTTATATTTTTATAAGTAATTAAGTGTGAAAAACTCTTCAATGCCCTGTTTCATTTTTAACAATACCTCAGTTTGATTGCATTACTTTACAGTGTGAATGCCAATATAAGATTGGTATTAATAAGGTGTTATGCTATTATGTCGTTGCTCCATAAATTCCTAATTATATTAAAATAATTTTATTTGAAATGTAAATCCCGGCAAGGGCCTCTTCAGTACCCCATTTAAAATTTTATATTACACTCACCTAAAATCACCTGCAATTACTTTGTAATTATCTCTCTCATTTGAAACCATTAAATTGACTTGAAATTACTTTAATTACTCTGCAATCACCTGAAATCACTCGGAATTAAACTACAATCATCAAAAGCTACTCGGAATTTACAATGAAATCACAAGGGAGAATCACAAGGGATATTGGAGAATATATAGGCAAGAAGCAACAAAGTGGAAACAGCCCATGCACAAATTACCCTATTTAGCCCTTTTTAAAATAGGGTTTTGACGAGGCCCTGATCGGTATTTCTAAAATCAATAAAAATATTCTTATATAATTAGGCATCTATGGGGCAACTAATACCTCATTAATATCAATCTTAGAATGGTCTTCCCACCTTACAATAATTTAATAAAACCGAGATATTTTTATAAAAAAAGAGGGAATTTAGGAACTTTTCACGTCAAACCCAAACATAGGGTAAAAATAGGAAATTCCAAACATTTTTTGTTTTCAAATTAATTCAAAATCTTGCAACTTTAAAGAAATTTTTGGAATATTTTAAGATCGTTTGAAATCTGCATTTCGATGATCTCAAAATATTTTCAAAGATTTTCCAGAAGACTTGAAAGAAAGTAAAAAGAATCTAAAAATATCTCTTGAAATCCTTTAAGATGTCTTGAAATTTTTTAAGTCTTGTGAAAGCTCTTGAAAATTCTCTCGAGTTCTTTTAAAACTCATTACAATTATTTAATATCATTTAAAATCCTTGCAAATACTTTAAAATTTTTCAATTATTTGAAACTCATCTGAATTCTTCTTAAATTCTTTTAAAAAATTTGTAAATCCTTTGAAATCTTTTGAAATCGTTCCAAATTCCTTAAAATCGTTTAAAATCTCTTGAATTCTTTAGAAAATATTTATATCTTTGAAATCTTGTAAATTTTCTTGAAATCATTTTAAATTTCCTAGAATTGACCAGAAAATGTGGCTTCAAATTTAGGAATGGCGAGAATCTATTTTCGATTTAATCTACCTCTTTTTTATATTCGAATTTTTTTTTATAATTAACTAGTTAAGTAATCAAATATTACAAATAATTAATACAACAATAGGGCCAGGACCACGCAAGAACTACGAAAAACTGGTCAGGGCCCCACCAGAAGTCCATCCAAATTTCTGCACGGAAGATACTTAATCTGAAAGGGCTATGCTTAGAATATTATAAAATTGAGTTAAATCAAGTGCACACGTTCTTAACTTATAGTAAAACCTTCTTACTCGTCACCATTAATTTATTTTGCCTCTTTTTACATACAATCATACCACCTCCCTTCAATCGTTTTTCCTAAAATTCATAAAATTATCTTCAATCACGTTTATACAAAATATTCGCAACAATTAATTACCATCAAACATCCCAGTCATTCAAAAGAAAAATTCTACGGGGGAATGAGCATTGAACACGAACAACCCCACATTGCCTTCGGCTACAAAAAAATGCTTTTGTCTCTCCTCTACGGTAATTATTAGCCATTTGTGAAGCGTTCTCCCAATTAACTGATCTACAAAAACAGCACTAATATTTGTTGGATAATTTATTTACGTCTGTAAATGGTTTCAATAAAACAGAAAACTGTATTATTAGAATCATAAATATAGATTCTCTGAAAAATAATACAAGAAGAAACTAGCCATCATTCGATACTTTCCACGATTTATTTTTCTATTGATACGCCATTTCTCATCCTTTATTCCAGTCCAGAAGAAAATAGATGGAATCCAAGACTTTAAGGGGTCCTCGACTGAAAGCGATTCTCTGGGGAAAAACAAAGGTTCTGGCTAACACGCGTTGTCGAAACATCAAGTTACCTTGTTGCGGCACGCGTATAGAGAGTATAAATTTCCTGGATATATTATATATGCGCCATCTCCTGATTCTCCGAGCTATAAGGGTGTGTTGAGTAGAAAGTGGATGAATTGATGAGAAAGGAGAGCAGGCTGAAAATCGTTCCAAAAGTTCGCGGCCGAGTGATTCGTTTCGTTCGTTGCGGCATAATGGGGACCCCCCGCGGAAGCTTACCTGCATCATCGACTAATCACATCGGATAATAGGGAACAATGCCAGCCCCCGTGAAAAGTGAAGCATACCCACCACTTACCTTTCACTATCTTCCTTTTCTGATTTTCTCTCTCTCCCTCTCTCTTCTCATCCCTCAAGTACCATTTACTCTCTCTTTTACCAACATCTCTCCAGCCAGTAGTCTTTCTCCTTCTCTTCGAAGGATATAATCCTCTTACGCACCGGGCACAAAGTAAAATACGCCAGGCGGCACTCGCCCATAACTGTGCTTATACTCAGTATTACGCATTCATACGAACAGAGGTCTAAAATTCTCAAGAATGCAAAATATGTCGAGTTAAAATCGAGATTGTCAGGTTAAAACTTTGTATCCAGTGGAATTTACTTTGAATTTTATGTAAATTCAAATTGGGTAAAAGTAAATTTATCATTGAAATTTTATAGTAACTTGAATTACCTGTTGATTTTATAGCAGATTAGTATTCAACCGAATTTTCTGCCTAGAGAATAATGGATTTTCAATCTATAAGATATTCAATCTAAATATCTAGATACCTACTCAGTTTGAATAACAAAATAATAAGGCTGCGGATGAATATCTAGAGATGAATGTATTTGTAATTCAATTTTTTTGGTAAGATTGTAAAATATTTTATTTATATTTGTCAAAAATTTTACAGAAATTCAATTTCAATCTATAAGATATTCAATCTAAATATCTAGATACCTACTCAGTTTGAATAACAAGATAATAAGGCTGCGGATGAATATCTAGAGATGAATGTATTTGTAATTCAATTTTTTTAGTATCTAGATGTTAAATTTAAATATCCAATTTTCTCAGAGTACATATAAAATTTGTGGTTTTGTGTGTTCATTCTTGTCAATTTTCAGGAATATTACAAGGAAACATAACGAAGTATCCCTCTTCGAATGTTGTAGAGTATCAAAAACTAAGCGACACATTTTTTCTATTGGCCGAAACAAACTCATTAAAAAATATTGATTAGTTTTCATTAATTAATAAAAGTAATTTTTAAGAACTTTAGGGGTACTTTTTAGCCTTTAGAAATGTTTTTCGGCCGATAAAAAAATATTATTAATTGTATATTATTAGGTTTTGAATTTCGAATTTGTGCGATTTTTTTTTTCATTATAAAAACTAATGGTTTTATGAAACCCGTGTAAAGAATGTGTCATCATAAAGCTAGAAGAAAATTGAAGTTGGAGCATTTTTTATGAGGGTTGTTTTTACCCTTTAAAAATGTTTTTTGAACGATAAAAAAATATTTGTTCATTTAAGGAAATGTTAGTTAATTCAGATGGATTTCAGTCGCTAAAAATGTATCTTAGTAAATTTATGCCGATTTTAGTCATTGGAAATGCGTATTTTAGTGAATATAGGTGCATTTTAGTAAACTCAACCGAAAGTATAAGTAATTGTGTGTTTGTGTATGTGTGTGTATGTGTTTAAGCATTTTGTTATATATAATAATCATTCAAACGAATTTTAAGTACATTTAAGTTACTTCAATAAAATTGTAACGATAATTGTAAAAAATGCATTGAACGGATCATATTGAAATTTTTACTATATAAATAATCTAAAAACATAACTGAAGGTCCAGACGGACTAGATTTGGGCTATTTTAACTTTTTCTCATAATATAACTGATGTACAGTTTAGCACATTGATTTTGAAGTCACGTTCCAACGCTCTTAAGAACAATATAAAAAAACACTAATAAAAAAATGACTATGTTAAATAGAATAATGAAACTTTAAAATAACATAAAATTTGTTAAATAATTATTGGTAGCTTTCTCCCAAAAAGAATGTCTATGGTAAAAAGCGTTCGAAATACCGTCACACGGATGGACTCCATTAAGTGCATTTAAATAAATTTTAGTAAATTAAAATACATTTTAGTCACCAATAACATATGTTAACAGATTTAAATGCATTCTAGTAATTAATGTTTTCTAGGCGTACCGAATTCAAAAATATAATTAATTAATGAAAGGTAATGTTAAGCGAAACATAAAAAGTCCTTAACAGAATTATAGAAGACAGAGTCTGGATAAAATAAAAGCCTTCTAAAACAAGACTATGTGATGACCTGAGAAAAAAAAACCCTTTCGCAATAAAGAAAAAATGTTTTTGAATGTGTGTCATCACCTCTTTCAGAAACATATACGTTCTGAACAAAGAGGACTTTATTTCTAAGTACTAAACAACATTGTCGATGTGTCAAACAAACGTTTGTTGAATCGACCAAAGCTTTTCTGTGTGCTGTAAGCGGTGCGTTTAGTTCGTGCAACTCGTTTCCCTTATTGTCGTAGGTAAGCTACTTGTGCTACGATGTGACTACCAAATAGGAGTAATGAAGGGGGCATAAGTGCGAAAGGGACAAACTCAGGCATACTCGGGCGGTCGTCTGTATACACTATATATACAGTATACACTACATATAAGAGCGTTTACACGACGGGGCGTAAACGTGCGACAAAAGCCCGACAAACTTACATACACAGAAGTGCATAGAAGTTCGTGTTAGTGACACTACTGTGTGCTGAAAGGTAACGAGAAACTGGCGCCCAACCCCCGGGACCGACGGCAAACCTACGTCGGTGATTATAACGAGGTTATACCGAGAGTGCGGCGAACGAGCACTCGAGTGGTTGGAATAGCACTCGAACAGTCGAACGATCGCCAAAGTTTTCAGATCAGGAGATTTGGCTCAATTTGGCACCCGCTTAAGAGATTTCGCAGGCGGTACAATGCTTCTGTTGTGGTCCGGCCAATTCTGCAGAACGGTTCATACATAGTTTCCCTTAGCTTCCTCTTTTTAGTAACCTTCTCCCATCCTCTTTCCTTTTTATTCTCTCCCTTCTCGTGCACAGGATTCTGAAGAGCGGATTTTCTTTCGAGAGAAAGAATTTCCTCTATATTCGCAGTCAATCTTCCTTTTGAGAAATTATGAGAAATATGTTTTCTCAGTTGGAAACAATACAAATCGGAAGTTCTCCAAATGACGTCATTTCTACTTTTTTCAAGAGGCGTAATCATAAAATTATCTTTACAGTTCATTAACTTCTTTTTAAATCCTTTTTATACAGACTATTTTAATCTGCACAGTTGTATTCGAATACCGCTTTTACCATTTTTTTCAGTTTATGTTAACTGATGTAATGATTTTTTAAAGTGAAATCGACTTTCTTTTAAACGACATGAAGGTTAAAAGTGGTGATTTTATCCTGGTCATATCATCTTTATTCTTTATGTAAGGGGCTGATCTACCTCACTCTAATAATGTCACCCGACGCCCGACCCCATATGCGTTGCTCGCATTTCGTTTCCGCTTCCATTTTACTTCAAACTTTATCCACTTAGCATTTTGTCCTCTTAATCCCCGTACCACTTCATTTTATATTCACTCTATATCATCTCCCCTTTCTGTGAAATACTTTGGTCCTTTATTTTCCTATCCATTCATTTCATCAACCTTTCATTTCAGTGTTCCAGTCTGAAGACATTTTAAATTTAATCCAAAATTATACTTATTTACAATATTGTAAAATCCAATAATTACTAAAGTATATACTCACATGTTGCCTTTCTCTCTTATCGCCGGAAAAATGTACTTGATCAAACAAATTTTTAAATGACATAAACTGTGAAATATGTTCCCCAGTAACCATTTCCCCAGGGACGACAATAAATAATATGAAAATTGAATTACTGCACAGATGACAAATCAATATCCTTAAACAGAAATCTAGTTTTTGTTGCAGCTCAATTTTGTTACATTTTAATGTAAGTCCCTCTTTATTCTTAAAACAAGACTAAAATATTTTCTTTCTATAGAAAATAATGCTTTAAGTAATTTAGGAAAAAATCTATAACCACTATAGTAGAAGTTTATATGTAATAGTGAACAAGTTACGGTTGAAAAATCAATCGTTCGCTTTGCTCGGTTTCGAAGCGATGTAGAGGATAATCCCAAAGAAACGAAGCTTGTGCAAATTGTCTGGGTACTGAGATTTGAAGGGGCACGTGTACGACTTCCGCAGGACTGGGGGAAAGACAACACTATTATCAGTATCGTGTTACGGACACCTTACACCTAATTGCGAAATTTTTCGAAAAAGACTGTCCAATTCATTTCCAAACAGACTAGAAATAAAAGTTATTTTAAAAGGAAATATCTATAATTAATAATTACATACAAACAATATACTTGCATGGAATACAGTATAATTTTATAAGTAGGCATTTCCGCCAATGTTAAACATGTATTCAGTCATTAACCGACGATTAAATCAATTATTAAATTATTTACTTTACTACTCGCAACTCTGAAACCTGATCGCTCATAATACATGCATTAATATCAATATAAATTATAATTCAAATAACCATTGGGCATATGAGCGAAAAAGCATCAGAACCAGCTTAAAAAATCCTATTTATTATAATTATCTACCAACATACATGCCTAATTAATTTCCCAAGATCGCCCTGAAAGGATCTCAAATTTCAAAAGGTTAGAAATAACAACAAAAGTGTATGTATAATATACATCCACTTTTGTTGTTATTTGTATAAGATCGACTCTAAGATCCCAAAAAACCCAGATCCTTGAATTACATCTCCCATCCAGTCTCCTTTTTGCGTGAATGCAGAAAAAACTTCTTCAATTGGGAGGAAGAGGTTCCATATATTCTATATATCCCTTACCTCATCTCATACATCACGCGGACCTCAAAAAAGAGAGAGCCCGCAGTATATAACTTATAAGCCCAAAACCCTGCATCTTGCATTACCCAGAAGATGTTCTAAATCGACTAAAGACGTTGCCCACATCTACATGAAATTTCTACAAACACACTTCTTCATCTGTAGCAAATAGAACTCGAATAACGAGTGAGATACTCGAGGAGTTGAAGGAGCGAGGGAGATAGAGAGAACCGGTAGATTAGTTGGGTATATCGCGCGACGGGGAGCAGAGTACCTACGAGGTGTATAGTAAAGCGCAAGAAGGACGCCAACAAGGATTGGTTGCAGTCGGAGAGAGAAACCCTGAAAGGAGAGAGGCGAGGAGAGAGGGGGTAGCTATAAAGGCTAATTGGTTAAAAGCTCACCGCTGGCTGCAGGCTTAAATCAAGATCTTGGAGTGTTATAATGGATAAGTAACACGACGTGGCACGGGACGGACACACCGGTACCTCCCTCCCACCCTCCCTCTCACTCCCCATGACTCTCTCTCTCTCTCACTCATTCTGATAGGCAACCAACCCTGAACAACCCCTTCTGGCTGAACAAGCGGAGTATATCTTGCGAGTTAAGGACCCGGCGCACGCGATTGGTCCATCCCGAAAGCTACCCCTAACCGCTCCGACGTAGCGCGGGCCATCGATCGGAGCTCCACCCTATGAGAAATCGAGGGAGCCGTCCTCTCAAAGCTAAACTCCGCCCCCACCCTCTCTCGTCGACTGCAACTACTTTCAGCTTAGTCAGTACACGAGATACCACCCTCTCTCGCTCTTCAACCCCCATTCCCTATTTTACCCCTCCTCTTTTCTACCCTACCCCCATTCTGTCCCTCTCCTTCCGAAATTCTCTCAAATACCCACTACAGCTGTGTGACTCTTTCCCAAGAGCTGTGTCTGTACACAAGGCACGTGCGTGGTAGTTATGTGTGGATGCATGTTTACTCTTTGTGTACGAGAGTGCCCATCCTCGAGAGAACCAGTGACAAGCCGGCATGTACGTGTGACCTGCGGTTTTCTACGGCGTTTGCAACCCTTAGTGCCAAGAGTGCCGATCACCAGTCGCTCGATCCCTGTAAACGAGACACCCCACCTAGAAAGATTCTCGAAGACGCGATTCATGATTTAGCAAAGCGAAGGGGTAATTGTCGGCATATCAGTCCAACGCGAAGATTAGCCGGGTTCATGAAAGACTCAAGAGAAGATAATTGTGAGAAACATTCAGCCAAAGAACACGAAATCAGTTGCAATAACGTTTCTGGATTAATTAAAGTGCCAATGCAAAAGAACTCAGGAAGCTGCAGGAACTGAAAGTAATTACTGATTTCCAAATTGCTGATAAAAGTGAAGAGTGTACATTGTAAGCTAAAGTGGCCGGCGAAATTAGGCAGTGATCAGTGGAGGAAGTGGAAATTGTGAGCCATTTATGCGCAGGGTTTGAGAGGAAAGCAGGGAGACTGATTGAGAAAGAGTGGTGGGATCCTTTGAGGGTGGGGTTGGAGGATTGGGCGGGGGTGGATTCGTGGAGCATCTTGTCCCCTATCATCCTGTCGTCCAGGTATCGCTTACGAATGTCGGTCGATCGTTCGAATCGCCGACGATTCTCGAGGCGCGTTCTTCCGTCGGATGAGCAGAGGTGGTTTTATTTCTGCTGATAAGTGACCAAAGAAACAAGATGATTCCGGGACCAGC
Source organism: Synergus laeviventris (assembly GCA_032275145.1). NCBI lineage: Eukaryota > Metazoa > Arthropoda > Insecta > Hymenoptera > Cynipidae > Synergus > Synergus laeviventris. The sequence continues at coordinate 6,058,992 of JAUESI010000007.1, read as the reverse complement.
AACTGAAATGCGGTCCAGGACTGATGTGTCGGGTGAATGTTACCGCGTTAGGTGAATTTGGTCCGTCGGCGAAAAGCAAGGTTGGAGAAAGCAAAAACCTCGCTTTCTTGAACGGACACCAGTGAGGAAAATCGTGATATATTTCGGGGGTGAAGGACATGTCGGGTGAAACAGAAATTGAAGTGTCCGTTGTTTCGGAAGAGGATTTGGAGTTGGACGGATCGAGAAGTAGTTCCACACCCGCCGAGATGCTCATTCAGGAAAAGAACGGAAAGGGTGGATGCGGATTGGGGAATCCGTTTAGTTTCGATGTCGGGAAAGCGACCTTGAGGCCAGCTTGCAATTCGCAGTACACTTCTTTTAGTATTTCAAGTATTCTTGGGAGACCGGAATCCCCGCCGGCGGATTCGTCCTCGGTTTCTGGTGAACGACAGTCTGATGCGGACAGATCGTCGCCCTTGCATCCTCCGAATTCGCAGAATAATCAGAGGATGATTTCTTGCGGAAGTCCAGGTTCTAGAATACTTTCGCCTTCTTCGTTAAAGCTTCCTGGTGGCCAGAGACAGGGCAATCATTTGACGGAAAACAGGAGCAATTCCGTCGGGATTGGGTGCGCCATCAGCACCTCTAGTCCGGTATCGACTTATTCGTCCAGTGATGCGAATAGTGCGCTGATGGGACATCAAGCGTCGGCGGATCTCGCCATGCTTTCCAGGTACTTGATTCTAGCAAAATTAGCGTGCAGGAGGGAAAAAAGCTTCTTGTACTGCTTTTTAGATTAGATTTTGCATGGGATAACATGTAGAGTTTTTTTGTTTCTAATTTTTGCGTCCATCAGTTTAAGAATTTTCCGTCACAGACACAAAATACGACAGTTTTATGTTTTAATTTAATTCCTGCTTGCTGATCAAAAATTGAAGTAATAAAATATTCAGTAACTTTGTCGGATCATGTTACGAGCTTAAATAGTGTTTTGTATATTCTGACTCGCTCTCTCTTGTTCATGATGCAAAATATGAAAATGTATTCAGATGAGGACGTAATATGAGATAATTGTGCTCTCCCGGCAGGATTTGTATTTTCTGCCTGGGTATCCAATAGCCAAACATTAGCATTTGTTTCTATAGAAATAATAAGGATGAAAATATAGGGAGAGTTAAAAAGCGGGCTCTTAATATTAACTTTCATATGGCACGAGTATCCATGAAACAAAAAATGTATTCACAAATTTTATTAATAATCTTTTATTCTATTACTTCATTTTTTTCTTTCCTGCAATTTCAATTTATGGTGTGTTCTCTCAATTTTATACGTATTTAAAATATGTCGTTTTTTATGAATTTTTAAGAATTTAGCAATGTTTCGATTTTCAACATCTATAAGAACTGCGGATCAATGTGAATGATCAGCTTGTGAATGCTATACAGTGTTATTCTCAGTATACCTGAAAGTGTAATCGTGAGATAAACTGGAAGTTTACAAAATAATGAGCGAAAGTAACCGTTAACAGTGGAAAAGAAATTTCGAAGGTCTATTCGCCTAATTATCCCGGTAACCGATTACGCGCTCGAGTAAACGTCTAAGGCCAATCGGTTAATCCGCTGTTTAGACGTTCGCCCATTTTCTCTGAAGACAGTTGAGTGTTTCCAACAGATAGGGATCAACGTAAATTTATCGTGCACGCTCGAAAAAGTTAGACTAAAGAAAATTGAATTCCATTTTCAACATATTATACTCATGGAACAATACTTGCAGGTCAACTTAAATAATAACCAGAAACCACAACTTAAATGAATCTATACAACCGCAGTAGCTTAAAGATATTTAGCTTTGTGTTTCCACTCTATTTGTACACGAATCGGCTTAACTTGTGTGCCATTCTATTATTATTTTTCTTCTTTCTCTTGTTATATATTTTTCAAAATCAAAACTATCCTATAATAAATTAGAGCACATGTTTCAATATTAACAGTTTAAATAATTTTTATAAAAATAAAATAAAGGAAAAACTAGCTGTGAAGTTCCTGAGGAAGCATTAACTAATTAATATATTATATATATGTATATTTGTTTATTTAAAAATAAATATGTTTTTGAAAATTGTTTCAGTAGAAAATTTGTTCTCATCATTCATATTTTTAAATAAAATGTATTGACAATAGATTATTTGATTGTTTACGATGCAAGAAACCTGTTACTTTTTTTCATCAGCTTTGCATTTTAATTATTTGAGAACTTATAGTCGAAAAAACCGAGGTGCTGCCCTGTGAGAATAATAATAATAATAATAATAATAATAGAAGTACATAAAGCTTGTAAAATTAAATATTTTGTTAAAACCTCTTAAGAAATTCAACTTGGTATATAGTGGATTAAGTTAAAAAGCATGACATTCATACATAGATACGTATACAAACACATCCCGAAAATTTTTTCAGGACACCTCTACAAAGCTTCCTCATTGAGGAAGAATTTAGTCATCGAATATTTCTGTTTTGACTGTCATCAACTTTAGAATCCGTCAAAAGTTTTCAAATATTTCATAAACCTTCTTTAAAATTTGAAAATCTTTTGGTGAAGAATTCTAAAACAGTTGTTGAAACTTTTCTTGAGCTGGTCGAGATGTTGAGAGGCAATGAAAATTTCAAAAACTGTTTTAGAATTCCTCACCAAAAGTACTGCAGATGTTAAACAAAGTTTATGAAATATTTGAAAACTTTTGACGCACCCTAAAGTCGATGATAGTCAAGACAGAAAGTTTTCATGGCTAATTTTTAATTTTTATCTCACAAGAATAGGCAGTTCCAAGTGAAAATCTAAAATTCCATCATAATAATCTCTCAATATTGTTCCTGCTACCTTACATATGAATATTTGAATTCGGAAAAATGTAATTCACCGAGTCAAACATAGTTTATACCCAGCCTACACGATAGAGCTCAATGATCACTATGAAAATGTATAATATATATGTCTGTAAAATCGCAAGCTCACCTCGAGGGAATGATATAACATTTCTTTAGAAAGCGGCGCCTCACGTCGGTACCCCATTGGCCAAAAGTTTTGTTGGCGGACGGAGCTTTCGCGGGTGCCTATTCGAAGTCTGCCTTTGAAGGTTTCATAGTGAAAGAGTATCTTTACTCCTTCATGAGTTCGGACTAAGCAGGTATTTTATAATGTCTCTTCTTTGAAGGCTTGAATTTCGCAAAGAGATTTGGTAATGCGTTTTTGGTACTTTTATGTATAGTTTGTGTTATCGATGGTTCGCGAAATTGGTAAGGAAGGATGTCAGATGAGCTTTTGTGTCACTTATCCGATCTGAGTAGGCGTTGAGGTATAACGCAGATTGAGATACATGATGGCACATTGGGGGTGGACAAAATAAAAGGGAGTTGGTGTGCGCGTGCGGTGAGGATTATATTATGTGGGAATGGACCGAGGGGTCCGTAATGGGCCTATTAGGCTGTCTCATTTAATAACAACCGTAGCAACAACCACCCTCTTACATTACTTACGTTACTTACATCCACAGGGTAGATCAGATATATTTACTAGCAACCCGAGAACGCCTCTCCTTTGCGCTGAAAGGGTCGATACCGAGGGTTCGAGATGATTTTATCAGATTTACACTCCCTCACCTCGCCCCATCGATGCTAGCTCGACGGCTCGAATTGCTTGTTTTCCACCCGTTTACCATTTGATTAAGTTCCACTCTTGGGCATTATAGACACTTCGAAAATGTCCCGCTGATGACGATGATCCCTTCGATATGCCTCTGGCCTTTTAAACTACCACTATTAACCTAATTCAGATGTTCAACTTTTCATTCCATCAACTTAGACTCTTTGAACTTTAACGGCCTCTTTAACATTTCGGTAATAAAATGAAATAGAATACAAATTATGTCAGCTATATACTATTTTATCGACATGCTACAAATAAATTTGAGGGGAATTATATAATGGAAGTTTGTTGCAGCAGTAAAAACTCATGATTGTCTCATAGGCCCCTTTGATAATAGATAGGAAAGCTATTTAATTATTAGAAGAAAGACTATGAGTCCTGATCTGGAAAAATGAGAAGGGCCTCACAAGGTGCGTCACGCTGTTATTAGTAAATACGCCACGTAGGGAAAACTACTCAATACCCCGTCAGGATTATAAAAATATTCATTTTATTATTTGCAATATTTGATTACTTAACTATGGTAGTTAATTTTATGAAAACAAAAATCCTAATATAAAAATAAGGTAATAATTATCTTGAAATTTTTTAAAGAATTTCAAAATAATTCACGGGAGTATCAAGATTTTAGAGTAATTACATTTTTTGAAAGTATTTCAAAGGATTTTTTAAGAATAACAAAAGAATTTTTAAAGAATTCAAGGGGATTTTAAGAGATTTTAAACATGTCAAAGGATTTTAAAAGAATATAAAAAAATGTATAAATATTCAAGAAATTGCGGAGTTATCAAAACATGTGAAAGTATTTAAAAATTCATGTAATCCTTTGAAATCTCTTCAAATCACTAGTTGTTAAAAAAATTTGGAAGAAATATAATCATAAAATGTTTGGTTTTGACGCGGAAAATTCTTCAATGCCCTGTGTTCTTATTAACAATATCTGGGTTTTATTACAGAATTGTAAGATGGGGATACCAATGTAAGATCGGTATTAATGAGATATTACTACTATATCCTTGTCTCATAAATGCCTAATTATATAAAATTATTTCTATTCAAAATAGAAATCCCGACCAGGGCCTCGTCAGAACCCCGTTTACAATAGGGCTAAATGAGGAAATTTCTACACGGGTAAATCTAACAAAATTGAATCAGGAAGCTTAGTGATATTTGTCATCAAAAACTTTTCACAAAGTATATACTACGTACTGTACATATTTGGAACACGGTTAGTCTGAAACCTAACATATATTTCGAGTGGAACTTTGAAACTTCCGGTTGGAACTACTTAATCCTCTAGTTACGTTATACAAAGCACTTGTCGTCAGATTCTATTTTTTATTTTTTTCTTATATATTTACTTCTTACATAAGTAAGACAAATCTCCCTAATTAAAAGATTCTTATTATATCAAGCTAAAATTGAAGAGACTTTATGAGTGAAAAGTTCTGATGTTCACTTGAAAACTACTAGTACATGAGACTTTTCAAGTGAAACGTGAAAAGCTAATTTATGTTTAAGAGGTATGGAAATTTGTTTTAAAAATACGGTTTGATATAGATATGGACTTTACTTGAATAAATCTGTCCAAAATTTATTTAGTCAAGCGATCGTCGTTGCTGAGCGAACAGAAATAAAAGAAGAAGAAAATAATGGGGAAATTAGCTCACTGAAAGTTAATCAAATCGGGGAGCATTGTGTTTCTCATGTTAGATTGCTGAGTGCGACAACAGAGAGCCACATTGTGTCGCGGGTTCGAATCCCAAGGCGAGAGAAAATGAAGCGAAACGTTAATTCGGAATAATTAATTTCTCCTCCATGGATATTAAAGTTTAAACGAAATAATTAAAATTATTAACATATGATGGTTTCATTAATATTATAATTGACATTAATTTTTTTAAAGTCAACAAATTTTTTATATGTTTTTGACCTGAAAAAATATTGATGTTAAATTATTGAAATATATAAGTAATTCACGGAAAAATCTACAAAAGCCAGAAGTATATTACACAAGTTAATATATTTTCTGAAAAAGTACATTTTTTCACGCGTAAAAATTAATATAACAGGTTTCTCCGTGTAGCCAATAGGGCAAGTGTGTCAATTACTGCGGATTCTAATCAAGGTGAATTGTAAGACAAATAAAAATATGTGTTTAAATAAAAAATTTATCACGTACTAAATATACAAAATATTTTTTCCCGATTCCATTTTATACAGAAATAGTATTCCAACTAAAAATAACAATACATATCTATATAAGTTTCATTCATTCAGAATTATTTTCAATACAAATCAATTAATATTTTTAAACTATCTCTACTTTAAATACAAAAAATACAAAAATTTGTTTATTTGAACATACAGAACTTTTTAATCTTGAGAATCAGTAACACTAATAAAATACGATAAGAAACAGTTTTTTTATTTATGAAATCATGTAACACGAAATAAGAATGTATTTTTATATTATTTTATTAACTATTACGTCATCGTTAAAAACTTTTTCTAGTAACTCTGGTTCAATTGGCAACAAATTATTTGCACTGAGATATTCCGAGATTTCAAACTTTCCCGGTAAAAAGGTGTAGATTGAAATGAATTAAATTTATTTGAAAAACTGAAAAAAACGACATTGCTCTAGACTCAAAAGCGTTGTGAATTTGAAATTTGTTAAATTATTTGGTATTGCTTTGTGTTCACTTTTAGCTAAAAGGAATTGTTTTGAATCAAAATATTGACGCTGTATAATACTTTACAGAAGGAATTAAATTCAGGTCATCTTTCAAGATTACCTTAATGCACAGAAAACTTCACACATAATAATTATTAATATTGTATTAAAAAATAATTGTGTTAAACATTTTGAAGGACCATGTACCTTCAATATGTACCCCCCACTCACCCTAGTGTCTGTTATATTCTCAGCAGGATTTCGCTGATATAGAGGGCGTGCAGTCACTGGTTCAGCAGCGTATAAACGCTGATTAGAATCAGTGGTATACCTATAACTTATCACTGATTCAGATGAAGAGTTGGAAAACTATCTTAGGAAAAGTAATGAATCTGCGATCAAGGTTTTGTTTTTTTCAAGCATTTCTTCTGAAGTGGTAAATTGAAAGGAAAATGCAGTAGTAAAATGGAAGACTTACGAAAGAGAAGAAGGAATCAATTAGGTGGGACGTGCATAATGGATTGGTAGGTGGAGCGTAAGCATAGTGGAGGTTAAGACGTCTAAGATTCCCCAGAGGAATACGCACCTATCTTTCTATCCACCCATTTTCGAAGAGCACCCTCACATCCTTCCGAAGGAAGTATGCAACTTCTCAATCTAATTTATTATTAATGTGGCGACCGTACGCCTGGGGAACAAGCCACTTAGTCCTAGAAAGTTTCTGTCATGAAGAACTTGGTTGAACCTCGCCCATAAAATTAGATCAAGAGATCAACTTCATATTTCTCTAATGTACTATTTTGCTTCCTCATGGAGTAAACTTTGCAGTGGTGACAAAATCCAGTTTCCATAAAAACTATTTATTTTCAATATTCTTAAATAATATTAATTCAAAGCTGATGTAACGAGAAGAAAGATTCCTTGTGTCAATTGATGCATTTAATAATATGTCAGGAAAAAAACGACAGGAGGAGTGACAAGATTCAAAATGAAAATTGAAATCCCTGTCATTCTCCTGTCTTTTACGCGAAAACATGACAAGAAAAAAATTGCTTTTCATAAGGGTTGTTAAAAAAAAATGTATTTTCATCTATAAGTCTTCAAAGAAGTAAAATACAAAGCTGATGTAAGCAAAATACAAATTTCTAGCGTCGAGACGAATCGATTGACCTACATGATTAATGTATAGAGTTGAAAAGTAACATAAAGAAGTTATGGTTATTGGTAATTTTTCAAAGTTTCATTTGCATCTGTAACTCTTTAAACAGGTACCTATTTTCCAAACTTAATGATTCATCAAGATGTAACTTCAGTGCTGCAAGTGTAGTAAAGGAACAATGTCTCAAGATCACATTACAGTACAAACATTATTCTAAAACCTCTCAAGCAACAGATAAGCATCTTTCAGAAATTTCCTGATTGCTTCTAAATACGAAAGAATATACGAAGACTGTTTAAAGCTGGAAGATAAGAATCTCTTAAATCTTTTTTACTCTCCTTACAACCCCAGATTGCAGGGAAAAGCATTTTCTTGTAGATCCTTAAGTTAAGAAATGATCCGGTATAAGGTGATGCGAAAACTCAGGGAATTATGGGCTTTGCAAAGATGAAAAAGAGAAGAAATCGCGTAAAACGAGAGGAAGAACCATAACAGAATTCGTTTTGAATAAACTTCTCGTTAATCTGACAAAAGAAACATTATGAGATTGTATAATTCGTCACCAACCGGAAACTCTATTTCCATCTTCTGTAATGCGATCCATGACATATCTCGTGCCGTTGAGGCACGAGAGCGAAAGATTTGCGATGATATTCCGCGACAGGGACGGTCTCATTAATTACAGTGTCGATGAATGATTCGTTAATTAGGGTGGGATCACGTTCCAGGTTTAAAAGGAAGGCACGATAAAGCCTGTTGTATATGATCACTCATTGCGTAACGAAGCGGACAGATCGCAGTAGTAGAGAAATCCAAATGAACGTGAAAAAAAATGTCTATGCCTACTGGAAAAGTCTCCCGGTAACAATCAGCCGAGGCAAAATTACCGCAATTCACGATTCCTTTTTTATGTCGCTCGTCGCAAAATGATACTCAACTTTTCTGCGAAGTCGTTCGATACGCTACCGGAAAGTGACACCCACCGTAAATTACTTCCTGGTAATTACTTTCCAATGGAACCAAGTCCCATAAGGCCTTTACAGTTTACACCTGCATTTCGAAATTGTCTACTTAAGTGACAAAAAAAACCTCTCTTTGCGGAAGTAGCTTATGGAATTTCTGAGAACATAATTTCTATCGATCTTGAACTACATTCATACTGATTTGAAAATAACAAAAATAGTTATTACATTCTGTTATATTTATTTCAACTAGTAACTTAAATTCCTTTAAAGTATTTTATTATAAATACTATGCAATCTTATGAAATTCCTTAAAATTTCTTAAAATCTCATAACAACTGTGCAGAAATTTTAATGGGATCCTCGTGGGGTCCTAACCAGTTTTCCCTAATATTAGTGTGGTCTTGATCTGGGAAGCTGAAAAGGACCCCACAAGGTGGCCATCAAGATTAAAAAACTATACTAGATTCATTATTTGCAATATTTGATTA
>JAUESI010000007.1:6011674-6043031 GCA_032275145.1 Synergus laeviventris | reverse complement strand
ATGTGGTACGGGAAAAAATATGACAATTTCTGCACGAGTAAAAGAAGTTTATTTAACACCGGATCTGGACCCGATCGGGCCTTGTGTTTTACCCCCGATGTTTCACCCTTGATTTGAACGTTTCTATTCGAGAAAGAGGATTTTTTCAATCCAAATAATTAAAATAATTTCTTTATTTCCAGGCTAGGATTGATGTCTTCAATAATAACGGGACGTTATCCAGTAAATATTGCCGGCGTGGGCAGTGTATTTTTCCCACCGGCATTTCAACACCTCCACCAACAACAACACCATTCCCGATTAGCAGCGGCCTCCACAGCATTAAGTAATGCCGTTGTTGCTGGACAATCGGATATCACGGACCCTGATGGTATCCGTGGTGTTCTGCCGGGCGGTCCTGGATGGCCTTTTTGGAGACCTTCTCATGGCATGCAAACACTGGACCACCATTCTTCGTCCGACGTGGTCAGTTCTTTAAATCGTGTCAGCCCTGGATCTGCAACCTTTCCTCAAAGAGGTAAGCGGTGGTAAGATTTATGCACTTTTTTTGCCCCTACACTCTTAGACTAGCTTTCATCTGATATTTATAATTAAAGATTAATAATAAAAAGAACATATGATAAAGAATATGCTTTAGAAAATATTGAAGAAAGAAAGAAAATGCTAAAGAAAATTCTAAAAAACCTTAACGGAATTGTAAGAAGTATTTCAATGTCTTATGGTACGGAGTCATTTCATTTCAAGGAAAGAAAGCACACAAGTTGTATCTAGATCTGCACTTCTTGAAAATGAATTAATATTAATATTTTATGTACCTACATTATACATATTTAGGATCATTTTAATCCGCAGTCAAATCAAACTTCGTTGTAAAGTTAACAATAATTCAAATATCTTTTTCATATCATTTATTGTGTATAATTAATTATTGCAATGATTAAACACAATTAAAACTCATTCTTCCACTCCTCATATATCCATCATTATAATTAACTCATGTTTTAATTCTATTACGCGTATTGATACACAATTTACCGCTTATTTAAATATCAATTCACGATACTATTTTGTTTTCCAATAGAGAACACATTTTAGTATAATGTAATTATTTTGATTATTAATAAAAATTCATGAAAAAACAACATCCGGTTAAACAGTCTGGTTAAATATGCCCTTACTATTTTTTCTGGTTATCAGGATTTCTAGTTAAAATAACTCAAATGCTGTTTAAATCAACTAGAAAAAGGGCATATTTAATTTTTTTTTAATGTGCAAAACAAATATATGTATATATGTATATATTCACTATTTTTTATCTTTTCATTCTGCAAATAGGATTTTTGTTATATTATTATATTGTTCATTTAGTTACACTCGTAAGAGGAAATTCAATATTTTAAGTCATTGACAAAAGAATAAAAAAATATCGGAAATTGTTTAATTAAGTTGCAGTTTAATAAATGGAAAAATTATGAAGAGGTGTGTTGAGGAAGAATTATTGAAATTGATAGAGAAGGAAGATAATGATAAAGTTAGTGATGGAGAAAGGACAGAAGGGTCGACATTGAAGGGAAGAACACTCGAGAGTGTAGGAGAATATACGACAACGAGTAAGGCTTCCACGGCTTCCGCCACGACAAACCAACGTCGATCGCCTTACCCGTCGATCGTTTTGCTCCTGCCACCTCGCCTAAGTACTCATCTACCATTCAGCTGACAGTACACTTATACTTACATACCTATACGCATTTACCAATACTTCTAAAATACATGTTACTCTCACCAGCCGATTAACGTCCCTCGTTGTTTCCCATCTTCACTCGAGAAACTTGTAGTGATTGAACAATAAATAGAAAGACTCATCAGTAGCTTCAAAATCTAGAGTGTAATGTTTTCTGGAAACAAAGTTTCAAAAAAGGTCGGAACAATCAAAAATGAAAGAAGTTTCAGTTGCAGTCTTAAAGAGTTTTGTAGTTTGAATTATTAGAAACGATAGTTCAAACAAAGGCAATATACTTTCAATATCCGGGAAACCTATGACACAGTAAAATGATCGATTGACAACAATTATTAGGGAACGTTCAATATTGCGGAAGCAATTTCAGATATACATACATTTTTACAAAGCTATAATAAACCGATGAAACTGTGACTGATGGTTTAAAAGAATAAAAGTACAACTTGACTCGATTTAACTGTAACTAAATATCGGAGAATAAATAATGGATGGCTAAACATGGAAAAATCGCTCTATCGTGACAATGACTGATTAAAGAATTAGCTTATTTCTGAATCAAAACCCAAGAATGTAAAACTTCCTTGAATCCCTAAATCTGTAAGTAAAAGACTAAAATCCTCTTCCTCATCTTCACAGAAGATTTGGACGACGACAATCCAAACGAAGACCGCCTTCATCGCAACAGAAGTCCCTCCACAGGCGACGAAGGTCACGACGACCTTGGCGACGAAAACGACGGGGCAGATGGTGACGGGGAAGGTGAATCCACGGGCTCAACAGGCCATCATGGTACCAGTAACGGCACTAGCGGTCAAAATATGCAAGTCAGTGTCGACGGTCGTGAATCCGGGAACATAAAACGAAAGAAGAAGACTCGGACGGTCTTTTCCAGGTCGCAGGTCTTTCAACTGGAAAGCACCTTCGACTTGAAACGCTATCTATCTTCTTCCGAGCGAGCTGGTCTTGCATCCTCCTTGAGGCTAACTGAAACCCAGGTGAAGATTTGGTTCCAGAATCGTCGAAACAAGTGGAAAAGACAGCTTGCGGCTGATATTGAAGCTGCCAATATGGTGCACGCTGCGCAGCGTCTGGTGCGCGTCCCAATTCTTTATCATGACGCCTCCGCTGGGAATACAGTTTCAGCTTCGGCTGGTAGTGTCTCAGTTTCACCCCAGACTCAACAATCACAAAATACAACCCCATCGTCTCTTCCACATTCCGGAGGTGTCGGACCGGTCAGTGTTGGCGTCGGCGTCGGTGTATCCTGTACGCCCTCCGCCGCCCAACAAATCTTTTATTCCCATCACCATCACCATCACCATCATCCGGGTCACGTACAAGCCCACAGTTTGCTGCCCCACCAAGTTCACCCACAGCCACCACCTCCACCGCCACCTCCCCCGAATCCACAACTCCCTCCGTCCTCGACTCAATAACCGACCCTCATCGACACATCCCACCCCTTTTCCCAACCTCCTTCGCCCAACCCCTACCAGCCCTACCTTCACTATTTACCGACGATTCGAAGTAGCTCGATTGTCCAACTAATTAATATCGACGAGTGAACCAGCGTTCACGATTATAATATATAAATGTATATATGTATGTCTACGGTGAGAAACACTATTTTCTATGCCCGTCCATAACGTAGTCTCAGATAGCGTGCTCCTTCTCGAAAACTGAGGTAAGTTAGATCGTTGTTGGTCTTGTACTGCAGTAGGTTTTATTGCCTTGTGAATTCGAACATCGATTGGAGGATTCGAATTCAAAATGAAGCAAACTATCGAAAACAGTTATTATTGGATAAATTAATTTCCCCACCCTTCTAATTCATATATGCCTGTGCAGAAATTGACCCATTTACTATTTAAATTATATTTTTAGTAAAAATACTTCAATACAATTAAGCATTTTTGGGGTAACGATGTCTCTCATTAATACCAATTTTATATTGGTATTCCTACTTTAAAATAATGCACATCGAGTAAAAATAGGGAATGCAAATAATTAATCTACAATGATTTCTTTTTTCTTGATGGGGCATTGACCAGATTGGCCAAATGGGGTGTTTATCAGCGTGACCGGTACACGCCTTATGGGGTCCTCGGCAGTTTTCCAGAGCAAGGCCAGGATCCCATCAGAATCTCATAAAAATTTCTGCACGGGATAAAGATCTTTAGGTACAAATTAACCTGTTGTTCGAACGTAAAGTAAGGATAAAAATAAATGCTGAAAGAAACAGTAGTTTTTACTGCTGCTGTCGTAGTAAAACTATAAGCGGTGTAATCTGCCTCACTGACAAATTTCGAGTGATGCTTGTACGCGCACGTGATATTATTGCAACTCCTGTAATTTGTATTATCGTTCGTTTGCTGGATAATAGTTGTAGTGTGATTAAAGAATGAGTGCTGAGTGAGATTAGTGAATAATAAACAATGATGAATGAGCATTCTAACTGTGATTAGAATAAAATAAAGACACTAGTTCAACTATATGGTGGTGATGCTTATCTCTGTCTGTTGCTTTTTCACGAAGGCGAACTTGTTCCTACCCTTGATTGAATCCTGTAAAATATCTTCGTACAAACTTAAGTTTTCGTGAAATATATTGTACAAAATTATGAACACTGGTATCTTCTTATTCAGAGTCAAAAACGCCTTAATTTTATTAGTTTGTTCCTACTACTTGTCGCTCGAAAATGATGGAATAATTTATTTCCTGATTTATATTTTTTAACTTTGCGTCATGAAAGTTAATTCGTATCGCTAGATAAATCCAATCCATCTCGTGTTCAACATTTCTGCATTTGACTAAAACGTCAAATTTAGAAAGCCATCGTTCACTGTGCCCAGTCATCCTCTACTTTTGTTCGATATTTCACAGTTGTGTAACTTCTTTTATTGCGCACGCTAAGCTTCATATTTTTTTCTGTGCGCTTCGTCTCAATTTATGAAACAATGGACTCATACCCTTTTTTTCCCGTACACGTACCCTTCAGCAGCCCAACCTCGGCAAACGTACAAAACAATGTCTGCACAATCTACACACCGGTTGAATTTTAATTCAGTACATAGTTTTTCTTATATTTAGTTAATATAAAACGCCCATACTACATGTTTATAAGCATTTAACCATTTTTCAGCAGAAAAATTGTTCATATAAAGAGTTTCGTAACTATTTCCACCTACCAATGTAAATTCTAAAACAATTATAATCGTATCAATATCAGCTTTCAGATGAAAACTTTTTATTCTTTCTACACAGGAACTATGCTTTTAACGAAAAATTGCTCCAATTAAAAACCTCATGCTTCGAAAGCGGGACAATGGCACAAAAGGAAAACGTTCATGAAATCCTTATTTTCAACCTCATCCATCTAATGCACCATCGAAAATTCTCTCATTAGCTCAATTAGAGAAAGAGCTTCTTCCTAATTATAAAGCACATACCATCATATATTCCCAACTGCAAAAAAATTCAGCACCTGAGAATGAAAGCACGCGAACGAGAAATTCGTCTCATTTTTCCCATAGAATCGGCTATAAGCTGTATAGCCATTGACCCTATTCACATTGAAACCTATTTCGACCAAGCCTAGTTTAAGCTATTCCCTAATATCGATTACCGATCGCCAGCATTTCATGTCTCTACCTTTGGATTAAAGTTGTTCCCGTTAATGGTTACGAGCTCATCCAATATCGTTTTCGAGTGATAGCACTCGAATCCCTTCTTTCTTTCCACAATCCACATGTTCATGTATTAGTGAAAGCTATCAAAGTTCGCTTCTCAGTGGCGCCGATCTCCGATGAAACGACTCTATATCGAAAGTAATTTCAATCCAGGATTTTCATTCGTGTAACACGTACTACAATCTTTAAATTCTACTTATTAGTATTTACTTAAGAATTAATTCCCGCCACTAGACGTGGCACCTCCCCCCAACGATTATGATCAAGGCATGAGACTGACACATTCCCACATAGATGGACCAACTTTAGTTCATTAAATAAAGTAATTAAATAATAATAAAGGATAGTTAGACATCCATACGTGGTTAGATTCTTTTTATTTCCTTTTCAGTTATCTCATCCGGTGTATTCACCAGAATTTTTACTTTACACCTGCGCCACTGTGCAATAGGCACATATAGCTTTAGAAACGATTACACAGATTTACGAATGAAGCGCGAGGAACTGAAGCGGGAGAAGCTGAATCTGAAGATAGAAGTACAAATGTGTGAAGGAGTTAACATTAATGTTTTCTGCATACCACGTCGACAGCGAGGCCCACCACGAGGGAGAAAACGACAATACCAATGCCACGCAGTACATGCCCTGAACTCGAGCCTGAGTAAGTACGAGCACGTAAGTATGTGCACTTCAATCATCGTCTCACACTCCACCGCGCGCCATCGCACCTTTCGCTTTTTCGCCTCTGATCTCTGCACAAGTCTTTCATCCAGGCATTGCTTCTGTTTCTGCTCTCTACTCGTCCCCAGCCGCTATGAGAGCTATAACATTTTGCATGCTTCTTCAACCCGTGGGGATTTGTCGCTCCCGAACGAAAGAAACATTTTGTGAATGCGGGTCGCTACAAAATTGCAGCTCTGCCACGGAGCAATTTAGCAACCCGTCCGGTCCAAAAAAGACCTAACGCTTTTCAAGTCAAAGATAGACTTTCAGATCTTCTGCAATCTTCTTCTTGACCTAGTTCTCAGCTGCGCAGGTGAAATTGTTGTACCTGGAAAGTACTGGCTTTTTGCTAGCACTGGGACAGTACCATAAATATTGTTCAATAATCCGAAAATAAATGAGTACCAGTTTCATTAAATTTAATGATGAGCGTACATTGGATTGTATGAATGATTTCGAACTTCAATTTATTTCATTTTGCAAATAACTCTCATGTAAGTACAAGGTGTACCTGGGCGTTTCCATCGAAAGTGGCTTTTTCTGTCACCACTCAGAAAAAACTGCTATGGTTGTCACAACCACAGAAATAGTAAAATATGATTGGGTTCAAGTTGCAGATGTCTAGTCAGACCAACTTTTTTTTTATTTACTGGCAGAACTTCAACCAACGTTGTCTGGGATTTGAAGATATTTTAAGTGACTTTATGAAATTTCAAGGGATTTCATAGAGACTTTAAGTAACTAGCTACTATAATCCACGCGCCCTGCGGGTGATTAATTTTTCATTTTTGCACTCCTTTGTCCTTTTGCTAAATCGATTCAGAGAATTGTAGACAATTGAACGTAAAAAATTAAAGGATTAAGTTTTAAAGGACTTTAGAGGTATGTAAAATAACTCAGGATTTTTAATTTTTTAAATAGGAAAATTTCAGGAATCTATGGGGTATATAAGTTTCTTAACATTTCTTTAAAATCCCTATAAGATCCTAATAATTATTTGTTAGTGAAATTCCTTTGAATTTCGTAAAATCTCTTGATATTGTTTGATTTTCATTAAAATTCCAAAAAATATCGTTATATTTCTTATAAAATTATTTCAAATCTTATGAAACCTTCACTATCTTTCGTAAATCACTTGATATTCCTTAAAATGATTTAAAATCCCATAAATAAATCTCTTTAAATTACTTAAGATCCTACAAAATATCGTTAAATTTTTTTATATGATTTAAAATCCCATGAAATCTCATAAAATCCTTCCATAAAACCATAATAAATGATAAAATTCCGTAAGATTCTTTACTGCTTTTAAAATTTTGACAGCAATAGTTTTGACAACGAAAATAATCTGAATATTGGTTTTAAATTCGGCACATTCACACAAATCACGGATGTTTAAAAAAAAAAATCAACCAATCAGGTTTTTGACAACAATGTCTTCGATATATTAGTAACATCACTTTCTGAAGACAGGAATTTAGGGAATTTCAAGATATTTTGACAGATTTCAAGAGATTTTGAGAAACTTCAGAGGATTTTTAAAGGAGTTCTCAAAACTAAACTTTTTAAATTTATTTACTAGCAGAAATTTAACGGGCGTTGCCCCTGATTTTAAGATATTTTGAGTGATTTTATGGAATTTCAAGGTTGTACCGTATTTTATTATTTCTGTTGATTGAAAAGTTACAGATTCCTTGGAATATAATACTTGAACCAAATCTCAAAAATATACCTGCGCGTAATACTTGCCACCAACTACAAATCATCATTTTAGTAACAATTACAAACAAAAATTCATTTTTTTTTCATTTTTGGCAAATAAATCAATCATTAGATATTATCATAAAATAAACCCTTTTCTAAAAAATTGAATTAGAGAAGAGTGTAAAATAATATTTTCAATGCTTCTTGAAAGTTTTATATTTAAAATTATGGTAAAAAAATATGTTTGAAACAATTTTTAACGAATTTTTAGTACCAAAATTGAATTAAACGTTAAACATTATGTCTTAAAAAAAAATAAATAAAATACCTTCTTGCATCTTCCTCTCGTGAAATATTTTTCATTGAATTAAATTTATGGATTTATTAATTAAAATATTCTGTGGAAACTGCATGCATGTGCAGATATTGACCAAATTAAAAAATGAGTTCGTACATGTATTTAGAATGTGGTATACTCAGAAAAAAGTTTATTTGAACAAAATAAATTTTTTTTTTATATACTAGGGTTAACGAAAAAATTCCTTTCAGTTGAAAAATAATGGTTTGATTCAAAGAAATTTTCTTCAATTCAAAAAAATGTATTCCTTTACATTAAAGGAAACTTTTCTGAATCAAACAAACTGAAAAAACGTTTAAAACGTGTGCCCTAAGATTGGTTTTGGAAATTTTTTTTTGAGAAAGTGACTGGGTGGAAATTTCTAGGGATATCGTCAGTATAAGTCTTTCATTAGCTTCTCATTTTTTAAGTATATTAAAACATTATTCCTTTAAAATGATAAAATGCTTGAATCCATTACAAATAAAAAATGCTCTTTTTCCGATTAAAATTCTACAATCTCCTTTTTTACCCGCCTTAAAATGAGTTCAATGCCTCTAACACGATTTTCTCCATCTTCGTCATAAGAATTCCAAAAGCCGCGTCAGGTATCGAGTTTGCAGCAGATCGAAAGTTTGCCGGTGCATTGTCGACGGCAATCTGGAGTCGAATTGCACGCCTCGCGTTGATCCGCCTCTTTCCTAGGGTATATATCGCGAACACCCCGTAGTAATTTAACGCGTAAGGGGCTGACAATGGGGCCTGAAGCCCGTGCATTTCGAGGAAACTTAGGCAATGATCGTGTTACCCCTGAACTTTACGAAATCTTTAAAGGAAGCGAGATCCTTGCCACCTTCTCTTTTAACATACACCCAGTAAATGCCTTCCAATCGATGTATAAAAAGAGGGTCGATTAGTGTTCGCTCTTTCATCGTTTTATACTTTATAGCTTCCTTATAGAGTCAAATTTCACTAATCGCCCAGCCAATTTACTCTAGGATCCTTATAGTATATCTTGACCAATTTTTCCATTTTCATTTCAACTGATTACTCTTACACTTATATAGTTTCGAGAATATATTCCCAGAAGAACACAGCATTTTTTTATTTGGGAGATAATTTCAATCAATTAATAGCAGAAAATTAAACATAACTGGTAGTTAAATTAACCGTTGTGGTTAATACGGTTTTATTATAAGAGATAGTAATAAATTTACAATCGTACGATTCCCATCACAAATTATATTTAACGCATTCGGTTATTAAGCATAAAGCCGTAAATTTACTCGAAATGTCGGTTACGCTTTAGAGCTTAAAAATCCAACAATTGCAGCACATTATTATATACTATAATTGCTAAAATCCCTGAAGCTTACTTGTTCAAAATAACCAGCTGCACTTCATTTTTTACTAAATTAATTTTTCGCTCAAACTAGGCTTTTTACCTCCACAAACGGCCTAGTAATTTATAGAAAAAACGTTGAAAAATACCTAATTCAAGAACCAGATACGTATTTTGACCTCTGAACTTTTAACACTTGCAATCAGTGCCTGTGAGCAGAAGGTAATATCGACGAGTGTTATCAGAGGGGAGCCACGCCCGTGTGGTATTTAAAGTTTCGTCGAATTAATCGGCTAATTACCTCAGTGACCAAAGCACGCTTATAACACAACAGCTGACGAGTGAGTCGAGTTCACTCTGCTACTTAGGAACATCAGGCGACATATGACGTTTTTGAGTGCCGGCTAACTAATTTATCGTCCTCAGTTATTATCGCACGAGATCGTGCCGTGGGCGTTATTACCTTCGAGGATTACATATGTCTACCTAGAAGAGTAAGCGACCAACAAAATAATTACTCTAATGGAATAATTTTTGGGAAAATCTATCGTTCGCGTGGTCTCGCGATCTCAGAAGTTCAACGCCACCCCCAACATTATTGTTGGGGGTGGGATTGAAAGCAGGTAGAGGGAAAGGAAGCAAACCAAGGGTAGAGGGTGTACAACGCCACACCCGACGAATGCGTGGGGCTCACATGATCTCTCGCCAACGTTGGCACAACGAGAGTCAATGGGTATAAGCATTAAGCACGTAACTATAAAAGAGGCATGGGGGTTGCGAATCGTCGCTAGATTAAAAGAGGCTCCCTTTTTCGCTTGCTCTTTTATGCCGTGCTGCCTGCGCCCCACACGCACCATGTGCCACCACCGCGACCCACACAAAAAGTTTTCTTCGTGTGTGGGGACATACATTGGTTCATAAAGATAAATATATATATATATATACACATATAATTATATATAGATATATACCAACGTGCATTCGATATCTCGCGACCGCCTGCTGAAAAGCAATTCGATCTGCTGGTCCTGTTAAGCTTTCTTTTTATATTCCTCCCTGGGAAACCTACTCGAGAAACGACCGACTCCTGGTTATAGGAGAAATGACCTCATCCTTCTCCGACTTCATCGGATTGCAAATAAAGAGCAGTTTATCGCTTCCCCATCATAAGTCGAAGACCTCGAAGTCAATGGCTTGTAAGCACCAAAACCAGCATTGAAGAAATGTATATCAATCAATCAATCCTATGTAAATCAATATGACAACATACAATCACTCCCAGGCTCAGGGTGTCAATTTTATATCAAAAAGTAGATCAAGGCGTTGCACAGTAGAAAAAAAATGACATCTATGCGGAATATGTGAATGGAGTTGTAATTGTTCAATTGTGTTTGTTTTCTCATACAGGAAGTTTTGTAGTCTTTGGATTTTCCAATATTTTAAAAATGGTTTAATTATAATTTCCCCAGTTGATAAATGTCTAATACAACATTCTAGTCAATTATACAGATGTATTCCCAGTCATCAGTAATTCAGATATTTCTTAAAACTAGCTTTCTTAAAACGAACTTTCTCTCCCCCCTCTTTATTTAAAAACAGATGAAAACCAAAATTTTCAAAATTACAAATAACTATAACTTGACTTCTTACTTTTCTATCAAATGAATTAATCATATAGGTCAATCGATTTGTCTCAACATTCTTCTTTTTGCATCAGCTTTGAATTTTAAATATTTAAGAGTTGAAAAATAAATTTTTGAAAATTACAATTAACCATAAATTTCTTATTTTTTAATGAAATATTAATCTTATAGGTCAATCGATTCGTATCAACACAAGAAACCTTTTTTCTTTTTACATCAGGTTTGAATATTGATTATTTGAGAAAATATAGTCGAAAAATCAAATTATAAAAATTACATAAAGGAAGCAAAAATGAAAAATAAATAAACCTGTCCGGAATAAACCCGGCTGAGAGGACAAGTCAGATCCTGGACAGATTCGGATAGATATTTTTTTAGACTTTAGAAAAAATTAATTTTAGGTTCCATATCCTAGTTTGGACTTAGAGGAAATGAATTTCTGAATTCGTGGCTACGTCCCGGATATACCAGGATTGAAAAACAATGTTGACTTTGTCAAAATATATTATTGGTCACGTTTTCCTAATAGAACCCGGATAGTCCCGAATAATTCCCAGATAGGAAATAGGTAACCGGATAGATCCCCGCAGATATGCCCATACAAGCGTTAAATTATAATTCCAAACTTATTTATTTTATAATTAATCGACAAATACGAAAATGAACAAAATTATTTTTGTCGTCGGTATGTCGTCGGAGTTTCGAAATTGACATTTTGATTTTAATGACATTTGAGAAGTGAGGAGTGAGAAGTGGGAAAACTCCTGAATGCCTAAATATACATTAAAATCATAAAATAAAATATATTCTAAATTCTTTTTTCATATCACTTATTGCAATCAATAGTTCAATATTCTCAATGCATACGTTTCCTGCAATCTCTTATACATCAAACAAAGCACTTTATTTAATTATCCCTACAATATATGATTTCTAAAAACAAAAAAATTCTCGTAATGCCATCGAAGCATCCTCATCCACTACATATGCCATTTCGACTATGCCCTCCGAGGAGAATAATTCACGTACATTTAATTACAGGCACAATGCGGTGGATTATCTGCGCCTGGTACCATACCACATGTAACGTGATAACCGAGGATCCAGACCTCGGTTCCAATGTTCATATTCCATTTCTTTCATTCCCCTACGCCTATCTGCATATGAATCTTTCCGCGATTTTCGCCAATCCATTCGGCCAGAACGCTTTTCAGTGGGAAGCCAATACGCGCCAATACCGAATATAAAAAAATCTGGTTCTGTGTATCGTCGAATCATGATCATCGGTCGTCCCATTGTTTCGTCGTCGGCGTACAAAATGCGAACATACGAGAGCCAGATACGTACGTCTGTGGGTAAATGGATGGATGGACCTGGGCGAAATAGGGTGCCTTTGAACATGAACACGGACCAGATTAATTAACGAAGCGCTCGCCGCCGTCTGGGAAAGAATAAGAGACTTTGATACGAGAGTAGCAGTTAATTTGAAGACGATACCATTTCTACTTATCTTACCAACTATATCTTCCTGAATACCTATCACTCAGGCTTAATCGATACAATTTTTCACGACTAATCGTCGAGTAATCGACTGTAATGCTGTATTCCTGACTGATAGCTTGCTTAATATCGATTAAAGTGATTGAAGCTTTGAAAAGATCTGATAACACAAGGACCAGTGTCGGTCATAGTTCCCTATTGACAGAATTGCCTTTGTACAAGGGTATAAAACTTGCTTGCATGGCTTCATTTTTTTAACTTAAACTATAATAAATATCTAACACATCCATCAGGGGGACAGTGATTCACTTTCACTCTGATATACCTATATAAACCATTTAAGTTTGCAACGACATTTTTTTTTGTAAAAAGCACGAGACTGAAAATGTTTTTTCTTTAGACATAAAACTTAAAATTTTATTGTTTTAAATTGTTTCATTTAATGTCGAGGTAATTTCTTATTGTTTCTTACATGAAAAAGGGAATGGTCAATTGAAATCTTACGTAAGATTTCGCTTCATCTAAAAAAATCAGTTTTAAATCTTGCCGCCACTACAAATCCAGCAAGATAGAAAAATCTTCTCAAATGGCGTGTAGTCTTTACAATAAATAAATTTTGAAAAATAATCTCGAAAAGATATGAAATTTTACGTAATTTCAAGGGTGGGAGGGGGTAAAGAAATGTTTACTCTTGCTTATATGGAGGGGGCGGAGTAAAAGTGACCTAAAAAATGCTTACGTGATACTTGGACAGTCCCCAAAGAAGACCAAAAAAGTTTTATCCACTTACTTCTCTAGGATCACCCCCAAAATCAACCCCTAAGCACAAAAAAAATGGTTATAAATCTCCTGACTTCGAGTCATAAAATTGTAGTGCTTAAACGGTTTCATTTAATGCCTAAAAAATACCGAAAAAGTTTCATCTATCTACCCCTCTAAAACCACTCCTAAAATCGACCCCCAAGTGGATAATACAAAACTTTAGGTCTCAAAGTTTGAGATTTTTTAATAAGTTATGTTGTACTTAGAGATTAATTTTGGGGGTGATCCTAGAGGCATAGACAGATAAAACTTTTTTAGACTTTTTTGCACAATTCGCAAATTTAAAGCAATACAATTTTAGGTCTCGAACTTCAGTTTCGTGCTAATTTAAATGAATCTGCAAAACTTTTTTAATCCACCTCGTCAACTTTACCTCTGAGAGAAAAAAAGACAAGAGTTCATTAAATATTTAATTCTTTTTCCTCTGGAATGCTCTTATCAGTTTAAATTCTCTATGTTTTGGAAAGGATTTTAATTAGAATAATATGAATTGCATGTACGAGGGGTCGTCAAATTTATAGTTCGTAATTTACAAAATGTTGTTTTACGCACACCTATATAAGTTTCCTGAAAGCACTTAACAAGGAGTGGACTGACATGACTAAGAAATTAAGCGGAGAATTGGAGGGTACTCGTGCTCAGATTATTCGTGAGATAAGGGTCACGGAAATAGAGAATTATCTTTCGATATGCATTCAGCTAATAGGAGTTGACCCCTTTTATGTAACACTCAGTTATCTCACATATATGACCTAATATAATCTTGAAAGATATCAGGAACTTTTGTACTCTGTCAATGAATAAGAAATATCCAACCCCCTTCTGAAATGAATTGTTTATATTTAATCTTTCAACTGATTCTTATCTTTTTTTAAATTAACAGTAAAAAATATTCATTAAATATTAATCCCCCTTTATGGAAAGTTATAATTTCTGCTCCCTAACTATTATAATTTGATCAACTTATCCACGTGTGATTCAAAAGGGCGATGTAACATGATTTAATTGGATTACTCTAATGACTTTTCCAAGTAATTAAGTCGACGACCACCATTCTATTAAATGATACCCTAGGCGTTTAATTTAGAATTGTGAAGCAGATAGTGACCAATCCAACACGAGTGGGATCGCGTGAGTTCTTTGCATTCCCCCTTGGTCGGTAATTTTAAGAAGCGATCTTTTATATCTAGGGATCGCGGTGGTGACTTAATTACGCGCCATCAACTTTATATTAATTTTCCTTCCACTTTCCCAAAATAAAAGGTAACATAACTGTATTATGTCCAATTTGAACTAACTCAAATATAATTGAGACGTTGAATCATAATTAAGGGGGTCTTCTATATACACGTATGCAATTTCGAAAAATAGATTTTGTTTTGTTGCGTATTTCGAATCTAGAAGTCCTTGAAAATTGCCCCATGAAGGATTTTGAGGGGTACACGTTAATTAATAAGTGCTGTAACGCCATTCGCGGCCACTTCCGCTGTTTTTAAGCGTGTATAATATCATATATGTTTAAACGCATTTTTCAAAAGTCGTGTTTTTATCAGTTTTGACAAGAGTTCTTCTAAATATTTGAAATTTCGGGGATTTTCTTATCTCTTATTATTCGGCAGATGTGTCGCTAACTTTACACACGAACTTTTTTGAAAAAGTTTTTTTATTTAATTTTTCCAACCTTTTTTAGCTGAAAAAAACTATTGAAAAAAAATTTATTTCGTTCAAAAGTGTGACATTTTTGGAAGTTTGAGAATTTAGTTAACCAAAGTAACAACAATTAAAGACGTTTTTTGGTTTCTTTGTTTAAGGCCACCAAAATCTCAAACTCTTGCCACAAACTCGATTCTAACGTTTTAGCATTCTGAAAATAAAATAGTTGAAGTTTACTGTAATTATGATTAGGGATGGTTAAAAATTAATCTAAAAAATCGAAGTTAACATTTTCATTTTTCAAAATTAAGATCTGCAAAAGACACCTATGAAGAATTATGGTAGAAACTTGTTAAATAAATTCTCCTGTGTTTAACTTTGGTCCACCTTGATTAAATTTATCAATGCATATTATGTGAAAAAATGATGCAGCTGTTCTTGATGAATAGCATAAGAATACTCCTAATGTAACTAATATATTTTATATTTTAACACTAAAAAGTCTTTCAATTTTCATTTAGCAAATGAGTCCTTGATTTGAGGATTATTATTTTAAAAACTAAACTCCAGTCCTCCTAGTAAATAACTAAGCTATCATTTACAAGCCTGATTCATTCGGCAAATGAAAGGTGTAAGTATAAATAGACATGTGAAATCAAGCTGCGACCACATGAGCCATAAACTGGAATAAACGAGCTGGTTTTCCACAAAATCCACCAGTTAAAATGAATAGTGCAATTTCTAAACTCGCGGTAATCGCAAATCAGGGTACTCAACTGGCATACGTAGTATAGAGACTATAGAATAGACAATCAGGGTAAACCTCTGGGAATTCTCTATATAAAATCGGACTAACCGAACCAAACGTGGTGCAAAAGCTCTGCATGTGCAAAAGCGGCGAAAGGCGTGTAGGCTGAGCGAGTTTTCTCTGTCTGTTTCCCTGGCTTTGCCTCTTTTATCTTCGTCTGATTTACTTTTTTTCCTCTTAATAGACTACTCTACTAGTCTTCTCTGTAGGGTGAAGGGCTATCCGTTGACCCCTCGCTCTGCGGATAATCGACTGAAAATAACCCCCAGAGACAGAAATCACCCCCGTCCCCTTCTTTACTCATCGTCGCTCAATCCATGCTGGTGCATCTGTTCATCCCTGCAACATAAACGGACGAATGAATGAATGACTCCGACAATTAGCGGAGCACCCACAGTCCCGCGAGAACTTTGTTCGAGTGTCCAAACCCATTCTAAGAACCGTCAGCTTTGATATCGTGATTAGAACGACGTGACAGAAGCCGACCCCGGCTTTGTAAGATTCGCGAATAATCAAGAGATTAAAGGAGGAAACGAATTAATAACGCTTAATTGCGGTTCGTGCTCGAATCTCCCTTACTTAAAGGATCTCCCTCCAAGCGAGGGAGCACATTTCCTTTTCTCATTTACATACAGTAGTACAACAATATATATATATATAAGATAGCTGTGAAGTGGTATCAACTTTTGTGCGCACTCAATGAGAGCACTTAGCTTCCTCATAGAGGAATCATTAATTATAATTTATGACAAACTTTCGTAATTTGTAAAACTAGTTTTAATTTTTACTTCATAAATGTTACTTTAGTTTAGTTAAGTTTAACATTTGAATACAGGCTACTCTCTAAATCTGAATTAGTAAAAATTTGTCTAAGTAAAATGGCCTTAAATTTAACTATTGAATTAGTCATTTCTCCACTTTCTACTAAGTGAAATAGTAATTCATCTAAAGTGAATTAGTAAGATTAACTTACTAATCTACCAAGTAGTTTCAATTACTAATTGAATAATTAACTATTTTTTTTAAATAAATAATTTTAAGGGATATTAAAATATTTTTATGATTTTCAAAAACGTTTTTTATAGTATTTTAAGATATTTTTAAGAATTATAATGAATTGACTTGTTTCTAGTAATTGTAAGAAATTTTCAGAGGTTTTAAGGGAATTTAAAAGATTATCGAGGAATTAAAAACAATGTCTTGAGATTTTTATGTATTTTCGAGTTTTTGACAAATTTTTTAAGGAATTTAAATGTACTTTATGTGATTTTAAAGTTGCTCATTTTAAGCGATTTATAAAGATTCTTATTACAGTTAAAAGATTTTGTTACATTTTAAAAGATCTAAAAAAATTTTCATAGTATTTTATGGGGTTTAAAAAGATTCTTATGACTTTGAAAAGATATTAGGAAATTTTAAGAGATCTAAAAATGTTTTCATAAATATCAATTTTACTAGTGCACTGTCATTCCTCCTTTAATTTTTTCATACTTATTTTAAGGAATTTAAATAGCAATTTAAAAAATTTTCAATGATTTTAAGAGTTTTCTCATCGCCACCCCTCTTTGTTAAAAAAAAACCTCTTACTTTTACATTCTGTTCAGCCAGCGAGTATATTTATCTTATTTTTTAAATAAAAATAAACGTAATGAGTATCGTCTATCTTTTGAATCAGGTATCGAAATGATCAAATGGAAAAGATTAAAAAACGTCGCAAGTACATTCACCAATCGGAAAGTTAAATGGAACCGATTCTCAAAGCCGGATCGGCCGATTTTAGAGATGAAAGCAAAGAAACTATAAACGAAGCCTTGCTTTTATCCGACCTTAGATTTTTCATTCCCCTTGGTCGCTTCGTTCAGTTGAGTAGCGTGTCGCAAATCTCTTTTCATCGATCTGATGACCACCTCGACCATTGCTCTCGTAAGTTAGTGTAGACAGGTTGGTGGTTGGACGCACTTATGCCGGTCTCTCTTTTGTTCTCCTGTCAATAAATAAATAAATAAATAAATAATGCATAGAAGAAACTTTGTAACAGTGGAAATTATCGGCATTAATTTTTCTAAATATCTGAAGAGATTTTGTTTGCGGAGACCATAGAGTCCCAGATGATGTCCATAATTAATTTTCCCTAGAGCGAATACATTTTTTTCCATTTTAACTTCAAAAACAAAATTTATTCAATTTGATGAGGTAATTCGACGTATTTAAAATGCTTCTTTGAGCAAATTATAATATATAAAATATTGTGAATTTGTTCTTTAATATTTATAAAAGAAAAACTTCTATGAGGGAAAGTAGAGTTCATGCAATATCACAATTAAAATACACCAGTAAATGAACGCACCCAAACTTCTCGACAGCAGTTTTTTCCTGCTTGGCCTATTCAAAAGCTAATTTGAAAATGAAAGATATACGAATGATATGGTTGGGGTATCTATACTATAATACACAGAAAAGTTTACTCCTCTTTTTCTGGTGGCAAAAGTAACGAGTCGCAGATACTCAGGGTAAACCTTGATGAGGGGTTGAAGCAACAGGGATGGTGGGGGGGGGTGGATGGAAGGGTGAGGAAGGGGGCAAGATGAACATGGAGTGCGCGGTGTGGTCTGGGCCGAAGAGACACTGCGAGTGGGCGTGCATCCATCCATATCCATATTCCATCCCAGGGTGGCTACTGGGACTTTGATTACTTGTTTTAATCTTCCGACTGCCGACTGGGCGAGCATCTGTCACTCAAAATCCGTAATTGCGAGCAGCCACCCCTTTTGCCTTTTGCAATGCTTGATGCCAACCATCAAGCGAGCTAGGTTCTCAACGGCGCTTCTTTTATCTTTCTATTAGGTGCCTATGTTCCTTTTCCTCGAGCATTCCTTCTTTATTCTCCTCACTTGTAGCTACAGAACCACGAGATGAGCTTCCTTTCAAGATGCTTATTTCAAGGGTTACTTATCAGAAATTCAGATCGTTATTAATAGAAAGGAAAGCAACGTCTTCAAATTGAAGAAAATAATGTTCCGAAACCTGCAACAGAAGTCGAAGATTTTTATTCAATGATAGCAAAATTATCTCTTTGAGATCTATCAACAGATCTTGTGATCGAAAACTCTATTTTCGTATGCTTGGTTTTGAATGCGATATAAAAAACGTTTTGCATGAAGTAATTTGTGTGAGAGCTATCAAAGCCGGAACTGCGTTTGGTACTTCCGAGAGCATACGGCACGTGCAGTTTAGTTGTAAGGCGCACGTTTCATACTTGCGGAGTTTTCCCGCAGGATGGAGGGTTGGTCCTTGCTGGTTCAATCATACGCAAAGGGCACAGGGGCTTGCGGAACTTGAATGGAAAGAAAGAAGGGGATAAAAGTGAACGAGAGAGGGAGTGAGTGAGCGAGAGGTAGAGCAATCTCGCGTTGGTTGATTTGATTCTTTGTGACGATGGGAGCAATAGCGGATTCAGTCATCGAAAGACTGTTCAGGATTATCCTCTCTCCGCCTTCAGTCACTGATCATGTCACAACTACAACTACAAGAGGAGGGTTGAAAAATCGTTTGCGGTCTATCGTTTGGCCTCGAAGCATTCACTCCAGATTCTCCAGAAGATGAGACTCTAATTTTATCGATAAATCATTCTATTAAACTAATGAAAATAAATCATCGCTTACAGATAATGTATGTTTAACTTCAGTTTGTTGTTTCTCGCCTGCAGAAGTTTGAACTTAATATGGAAAATGCAAAAGCATATTAGGCTGCGAAACAGAAGTTCAGACATCAAAGTTCACGAAAAGGGAAGAATGATGATATACGAATAGGAATTAGATCGAAACACGGTCTGTTACAACTTGGAGGACTGGTGATAAATTTGCAAGAAGGGAGATAGAGCTTATTATTTCGCGAAGAAAGTAAAGACTGGGGACCGCGGCTGGTAACGCCCCAAAGGATAGGATAAAGTAACCGGAGATGAGAGAGGACAGAAGGATGAGTACCAGAGGGTGAGTGAAAACTGAAAAGCCACGCCGGAGATAAACGGCTCATCCTCTCTTCTATCCCACCAAATCCAATCCTGTCCCGCATACGAAAGTCTCTCAGAACTAATCATATTCGAGCTACCGCGCTATGGTTCATATCGGTTCATACTTATTCACATGCTCGACCTTCGAAGCTCACTCATATATATTTACGAGCCAGATTTAGGGGAAAACTCATAATTTGACGTGCGATGAAAAGCTCAGCGTTAGGTCCACTTCCACCGTCATTTAAAATTTAAGTTCGACTTGAAGCTTTCCTCATAAAAGCGAAGATCACGCCAATGCCCTCTATGAATAAGATACCATCTTCTCTTTAGCACTGAAAGGCTCTTCTTTTTAGCCTTTGTCACTCGATACAGACGCTTTCAACTTTTAACATTCAAACTCAACCTTTCCAATTTTGTCTGGATAGCGTATTAGCTTTCAACATAATAAGAATTTAGTTGATGAAAGGAGTTCAAATGGGAGTTCAATACTAGTGTGACTCTTCATCAAAACCCTTTTGGCATTTAGCTTTTCATTTTGTTCATTAGTACTCTTTTATGTACTTAATTAATGACTGAAATTGGCATTGTAACTATAATTGAACCTTATTTTGATGATATATATATACTTCTGAATTTATTAATATCAGAGTAGGTATTATCCCTAGGATTGATATAAAGGAATTTGTAATGAAAAAAAATGTATTTTTTGTAACTTTCAGAAATGTATGTACATAAATGTTTTCTTTACAGTAGCGTTATTCCCTTTAAAGCTTTAATGAAAGCCATACCGAAAATAATCCTAGATACAGAAATTACACTCTAGTGTTTAGAATGGTGCAATATTGCTTATTAATTTACAGATTCGAAGTACTGTTTACTGCCCTTAGGGTTCGGCTTGATAGTTTTAGAATCCGGTTGCCAGTTTGCAGGGCAAACTTCTCCGTGTTTTTCAACGAACTGGAAAGCTTTAATCAATCTCAGTGTTTCGTCAACGCTTCTTCCAACGGGAAGATCGTTAACGCTTAGCTGTCGTAGGATTCCCTCTCTGTCAATTATAAAGAGCCCTCGGAGAGCAATTCCGGAATCTTGAACAAGAACGTTGTAATCTGTCGATATTTTCTTATTGAAATCACTCAAGAGTGGATATCCTAAGTCTCCCCCAAGTCCACCCTGCTTTTTTGGTGTGTTAATCCATGCCAGGTGACTAAAGTGTGAATCGGTTGAAACACCAATGACTTGAGTGTTCAGAGCCTTGAAGTCGTTTACCTTTTCGGCGAATGCTATAAGTTCTGTCGGACAAACGAAAGTACTGGAAAAAATAAAACCCAAAGATTAGTTTAATTATTTCTTAAATAATTTAGTCTGCGATATTAATTTGTTGAAGTACGCACAAATCTAGAGGATAGAAGAAGAGGACTACGTATTTCCCCTTGTAATCACTAAGCTTTATTTCTTTGAAGTCGCCGTTTTCAACTGCAGTCCCTACAAAATCGGGTGCTGGTTTCTGAATTTGTGGAAAGCATGAAAAGAGTTGAGAAGTCACTCCAAAGTGACGCACACTTTCCAGACGAGCTGGGGTATTCAGCTTTGTGGCACTTGAGGTCAGTGCGCTGACCTGTGAAAAGAGTACAAAGAACTAATTAAATGTCAAGTTTAGCTTTAATAACTGATTGTTATCAAGTAATTAGACATGTATTAAGAAATAAGCACAAATATATTTTATATAACATTTGATGTTGTGTTAATAATTCTTAAAACAATTTTATACATCTTAAAGGTTATAACAAACAGTTTACATTTGAAAAAAGTATTTTACTTACCAACTTCTTAGCCTGGGGACATAAACTCGTCAAAAATCGAGACATTGTACTTTTTTCAACGAACAACAGCAGATAAATATTTATCTTACTAAGTGTATAAAATTATTTACGAAATTCTAAATTAATAGCAAACTTCAAAAAGAGCTTGTTTCTTAATAATCGCATGTATTTCTCTAATGGAATGCGTTTACTGTACGTAAGAGGTTATGTAACAAAATTTCCTCGCTATTCACTGATTGGTGAGCAGATTTATAAATCACAAGAAGGCGTATTTCTTTTTTAATAATGGAACAAAAATGCGAATTAAGTAACTAACACCGGTATTAAATTTGTGTAACTTTTCCAGAACGAAGAAGAAAAACCTTTGGAATATCCAATAATTCAGTCGGACTACTAGCGCCCTCTCGCAAGAAAAACAGAAGCTTATGCATCTGACTTTTCTTTAATTTAGATTCTATATATTTAATCATTTTTTTCAAGAAATAAGTAAAGCATTCAACATAATAATTGTCATGATAAGTAGACCACCAAAGAATTTGAAAAATAAATTTTTTTAATCAATATTATATTTTATTCAAATAACAATGTTATAAGAGTCTTGATTTAATTTCTTATCTCTTTAAATATATATTATAGTTTAATTGCGATGAACAATTTTATAGATAAGAGTTTCTTTTTATTTTGAAGTCTATTTTTGCTTCAACTTAAGTCTAAACACAACAAAATAATTCATTGAATTTTTAAATGCAACTGACTTTCACAATATTAAAAGGTGCCATAAAAAAGTATCCTCTACGAATTCTCAACAATTTTATTTATGATAATCTGATCGGACTTCCTAATTACGAGAACGAAACAGTTATTATTTATGAAAATATTTTGCACTTTTTGAATTTTGATTTGTTTACTTCGTTGTGAATTCAGTGTCAATCAGTTGCTCACGTCAAAAAAATCTCTAACATATTTTTCTATACTGTGTAATCATCTCTTTTCTGTTATGTTACATTTGCAAACTCTGTATGCAATAGTTCCCAAATAGATATTTACAATGAGTGAAATATCTTAACAAAGCGGCGTGGACCAAAAATATAGTCTTTACAATCTTGAAAATGCGGATGATATCGTTCAAAATTATCTACAAAATAACGTCGTTTCTTTGTAATTTTCTACGTATCTTTAAATAAAAAATTGCATGCTTGAAGTACGCCAACTGATACGTAACACCATTTTAGTTTCATTGTGTGGAATAATAATTTTACTTATATTAACCATCACAGTTTATTGAAAACATTTCAACTTAATGCCTCAAAAAATTGCTAAGGCCGCGTGTTCATTCTACACCTAACTATATGTTTTTGAAAGAGCAAAGATTTGAACACATAATTGTACAATAATATATGTGACTTAAAAAACGATATAAGAAAAGAAAATTTGTTTCTCTGACATCAAACGCACAAAAATAAGGTTCTGCATTGAGAATTCACTTTACACTTTCTATCTAATAGAAAATGAAATAAACGTAAATATACGTCAATATAAAATAAAACTAACTAACTTAATGAATTAATTAGAGGCCTTAGCAGTGGCACTAGGAGCGGGTGTTGTCGTGGCACATGATTCTTCGGTGATTACGCGCCTATTTTTCTTGATCCTCTTCCATTCACCGTTCGTGTAATTCATCTGGAAGTGTGTCTCTACTAACATTGGCATTATCGTTCCATCAGGTTGTGTAACATCTTCTATATTCTCAGACAACATCACTGTCACGATGTTACCCAATTTGGGACATGGGTTGTCTAAAATATTTAATTGAATAATGTTTTAAAGTTCTTCAGACATAAGGATTGAATAAAAAAAATCGCAAAGTTGTGCAAATTAATGAATGCATAAAAAATCAATCAAATAAATAACGAATGAGCGAATGAAAATAAAATTTCTATTCATACATCATTCAAATAAAGCACAACTTTGATTGACCGGTGAAAGGATTTATGTAGAAACGTACCCCTTGAACCTGCCATGAAACCAAGTATAAGAGCTTTTTCTGGTCTGGTAACTTTGTTGGCAGCCCTGAACATTTCCTGCGCCTCGAGCATTTGTTCTCTCTGAAAATATATGAGTATTGCTGTATTTATTTTACGTTCAATTAAAAAAATATCTTACAATTCGTGGATGAAACAGTACAAAAAACATTTTACATATTTAAGAAGGAAAAAGAATTTACACTTACAGTGAGAGACAATCCTCTTCTGGTATTCGCTGCAGACCCAGCTGGTTGTGGAGCAGTCTGTATACGAATTTGCGTAACAGTTTGAGATGGTCGCACGGTTTGAACTCCAGCTGGCGCATTTTCGGCTGGAGTAACGGCTGCTGGAGTGACAACCGGCAAGGCCGAACTTGGGGTAACAGGTGTTGTAGGCGAGGTGGCTGAAAAAAAAGAAATAAACATTTAATACCTTCTATTGTTCATCAAATTCCTCAAGAAAATTTAAATTTCCAAACTTACGAGTTTGTGGTGTAACTGCAGCAGCAGCACTCACTGGAGTGCTAGGTATAGCGTAAGGTTGTGGCACTGTTGGTGTACTTATGACTGTCGTCGTTGCGGAATTGATAGGAGCTAGACCCTGAGCGTACTCAGGAGTAGCGACAGTGGTATCGGTTGTAGTAACAGCTGTAGCCGCTGCTGCTGCAGCTGCTGCTTGCGCTTCCGCCACTTTCTTTTGCTGCTCTTCCAACTCCAGCATTCTTTTCCGTTTTTTGGCTTGGGCATATCCGAGAGGCTGTTCGTTAATGTCCAAAAGTTTGATACCCCCGTCTTTGCGAATTCGACTACTAAGGGGGGTTCTGTTTGACATGGAAGGGCTCGTGAGAGAAGGAGATCTGAAACCACTTGTAGGAACTCGACTCGGAATACCTTTCAAGGGAGCTGGATGAAAATTACAAATTATATCATTAATAAAATGGTTCAAGATTTTAGTCTTTTTTGTGCAAATACTTTTTCTATTATATAGTAATCAAGAAGCAAGTTCACATTAAACAAGCACCATAAAATTATAAATAAAAGCAAAGGAAAACACCTGACATCGAATTAATAGCTATTTGGATATAAATTCAAAAGTGTTTATATAAATCTAACTCCTCCAGATTCCTCTTATGATTGATAATATAATACATGCTTGGCTAAACTTATTTTTGCATTTTTTATTATTTCATCAGTTTATTAACTAAGACTTATCCTAAGTGTTATATAGATAAGAGGTACTTTTAAAAATATTTTAGTTGTTTCTAAGTTTAACATACTTGTATCAGTCATTTTTCTTGGCATTCCTCTACTTCGTACAGGTACAGTCGGTGCCGTACTCTTTTTCATATTACTCGCAGCGTCTGTGCTTTTTTGTACCAATTCTGCTCTCAATGTGGCACTTTTCGGTTTCCTTTTTAACGTAAAATGCTTGGTAGCTGATGGTTGTTGACCGACAACCGAAGTGAGGGCTGTCTTGTTTAGGTAATGACACTCCAGTGGCAACATGGCAGGGTCATTTTGCTTTTTCAGAAGCTTGCGCAGATCGTTAACTAACTCTCCAAAAATTGGTCTTTGTTCATCTAGATCTGAAATGTCTGTGTTCAAGGAACCAGTCGCAGGAAATGTCTTCATCGCTTCGGATAACATCGAAACCCATAATTCGCTGTCCAAGGATGCGACCTCAATGATTTCTTCCAATTCCACACGCCACTGAAAGATTATTAGATTTTAAAACATGTGTTAAATAAATCTAATTTATTCTCTATTGACAAAGGCATTTTGTATTTACTAAGCGATTACTAAATTCTTCGGTTTAATTTTTAAATTTAAAAATAAAATTTTAAATAGAAGTAACGAGTTACTTTTGAAAGTATTTTGGCACTATTTTTGAGTAACTGTAATTTAACGCGCTACTTTGAAATGGTAATGAGCAGATTGAAGAACACTGTCATTATCAATGAACTTTTAATTGAAACCATGCAAGCTGCAATTCATATGTGATATGTGAACGTTTATTCATTATAGTATCCAACCTGAAAACATCGATCATCCACATAATAGATGGCGGGCTATGGATATTTAGAAAGTAGCGCATATTCTGAGTTATAAAATTATTATAAACTATCAACCCTGTCAAGAACAACTTGAATAGAGCTAAGTAAATCACAAAATAATATAGATTAAAGTCAAAAGAGCAGATCATTAGTCTAGTATACTGTACCTCTTCAACATTGCGTCTTGGTATGTGAAAGAAGGACAAGAGTAATTTAAGCTTCACTTGGGTTTGTAGGTCCGGAAAACAATCCTTAATGTTCCTTAGCACTTCAGCATTGAGTTGTGAACAAATTGAACTACCCGTCCAGCTATCGTTTGACGTTCCAAGCTTATTATGGAGCCACAACGACGTATCACTGTCTCTCACATTCGCCATATTGGAGTCTAGTGATTCGTTTACTCGCCGCTTTTTGAAAGAAGGCATTACCGTCATCACCTCCCTTTCCCGCGATTGCCACATTTTGAATCTTTTGCTTGATTTTGATTATTTTTATTACAAGACCGCAATAGGTTGACAAAATTTTAAAATGTAAGAATGGGTCTCCGCTCTGAAATTAATATGAAAATAATTATTATTTGTTAAATTATTATCTTTGATAATATCTTACATACTTTTATTTAATGTTGAATGAAAAATAAAAACCAATAACTAATAAATACTTTAAAATATTTTCATAAGGAATAATAAAAATAAGAAGGCACGTTGACGATGTAGGTTATGTTTGACTAACCAACTGATATTATTATATCTTTCACCAAATCAAAGATATGCATTACATAATATTAAAATCCATGATATTCACAGCAAAATGATACACATATCTTTACTCACAGCTCACAGTAACAAATAATGTTGACTGTAAAATGTTAGACAATAAAATCGTAAACCCGTAAAACACATTACAGATAAAACGCAGCGTTATTTTGTGATTTTGTGAAATGTGACACAAATGTTATAATGCTGCAGCATTATGGGAAGAAACTCAGGGAGAGGGAACGCGTCTTATTGGTCATTTTTCAGGGAAATTTTTGAAATGTTAAAAATGTTATTTTAATTACTATTAATAAATAATTGTTTTTAATCAATAAAAATATTAGTTCGAATATTAATTAAAATTGTATTCAAAAATATTTTTAAAAATTATAAAATCAGAAATAATGTTTTTCACAGTATATAGAAAATATTAATTTCACTAGATAAATTATATTAATATTTTAATTAATAATCTAATTGTTATTTTTATTTATTAAAATACAGTTATGTATTAGATAATAATTAAAATAATATTTACAGCATTTCAAAAAATTCCCGCGAAATACGATCAATAAAAGGTCTGTGTGTCGACGCGTGCGCATTACCATTGGCGAATTTTTAGGAGCACTGTGGCCTGTGCGGCCTGTGGACGAAGTACGAACTGGCACGAAGTTTCTAGACTTTCTAGGTAGTTGCAAACACTGATATATATCAGTGGTTGCAAAGCGTATCAAAGTCTGTCAAAGTGTCAATTATTTCCTAACCTCAAAAAAGCAGAAGCAGAAATCTAATACGTTGAGTTTTGAGTGCTGATTTTGTTTATAGTTGAATGTAAGAAATGGCTCAACAGCCACTTTTCAATTTGAAATCGAATGAAGAGATTATAGAAGAGTTAACAAAAGATTTGGGAAACTCTGTTATAAAAGAAGACGAAATTCGTCCGGAAACAAAGGAGGAGTTGCAGAAAAATAGTGTCAATGATCCATGGGAAAATATAGGAAGGGACTCTGAGGAAGATGATAAAAATTCTGAAGGATATAAAACGCCTACAAATGAAATCGACGACGATTTATCAGACGAAGAACATTTGAAGGACAGAGATTGCAAGCTTACAAATACAGAGAAAGAGGTCTGTATTTGATGAATCATCACTATTTGTAACAGATTTGTAGTTACCAAGTAATTTAATTAAATATATATACATACTTATATTATGTTTATGTTTCAGATTTTGAAAGATGAATCTGAGAGTGTGAAAAACGAGGCTAATAAGTTATTTAAAGAAGCAGAATTCGAAAAAGCCTTATCGATGTACACGCAAGGTTTAAAAATTTGTCCTCTCAGTTTTAGTAAAGAAAGGGCGATTCTTTTTGCAAATAGAGCTGCTGCAAAATCTAAACTTCCGGTATATTTTTTCTCAGAATTATTATTAAATTTTTAGGTTTTTTTATACAGTCGGAATAGATAATTTATTTGAAATATTGATTTATTTAGCTCATTTAATTTGACGATTTACTTTCAGCTGGAGAAAAAATCAGCAATAAAGGACTGTACTAAGGCCATTGAATTAGATCCTAATTATGTAAAAGCTTATTTAAGACGTGCCAATTTATACGAAGAGACAGATAAATTTGACGAAGCATTGGAAGACTTTAAAAAAGTATTAACTTTTGATCCAAGCCACACTGAATCCAACTGCGCCCTCCGAGTAAGTATTGTTGATGATATAAATCAG
Organism: Synergus laeviventris; assembly: GCA_032275145.1. Classification (NCBI taxonomy): domain Eukaryota; kingdom Metazoa; phylum Arthropoda; class Insecta; order Hymenoptera; family Cynipidae; genus Synergus; species Synergus laeviventris. The sequence continues at coordinate 6,014,673 of JAUESI010000007.1, read as the reverse complement.
TATTATAATTTCTGATTTAGACAAATACAATTTCTACTACAGCTTTTTTTTTCCACAGAGATTACCACAATTAATTGAAGAAAGAAATGAAAAAATGAAAGCAGAAATGGTCGGGAAACTGAAAGACTTAGGTAACTTGGTACTGAAACCTTTCGGTCTCTCAACAAACAATTTTGAACTACAAAAGGATCCATCAAGTGGTGGATATTCTGTAAAATTCAATCAAAATCGAGGGTAAAGAAAAGTCATAGACATCGTCTGAAAAAAATTATAATATGTGTGTACATTGTTTTAAAGCTTAGAGTAAGAAGAAGGCTTAAGATACCTGAGAAAGAAATAAAAAAAATGGGTTATACTTCATGTTTTATACGAAAAATGTTTTTTTTATTTTATATTCAGTTTCTTAGTCCGGTTTCAATGTCCGAGTCCTGTCACTTAAGAAGTAGTATCATTCAAATTTCAAAAGAATTTATGGAATTGAACTTGGCTTTAGTATTTTATTTATTCAGATTGCTTAGGTTATTTGGATTTCAGAACGGAAAAAAAGGCTACAAAAGTTATATTTTTTAATGAATGAGTGAAAGGTTACACGTAAGTAAATTTAATTGACAATAGGAAAATGATATGTTAATCTGATTATTGTAATACATACTACCAGTTTCTCTCTGATACTACAATGGATAATATCAGAAGAACATTAATGTTTCAAGTCTCTTGTCTTTTAAAAAGTCAACTTAACATATTTAATTCAGCATAAGATGTCCAGCTAACTTTTTAACTTTTCTCTCCTTTCTTGCAATTATTTCTCTTCTAATAACTCTATTACTCGTATTTCCATAAAAAAGGTTTTTTTATCTATGGTTTTATTTTAATCAAAAATATTACAGAAACGTAAATTTTTTATTGATAGAGCTTTTTTTTCACCTAGTAAAATAAAAATCTATGAATATTATAAACATTTTAGGCGCAGAAAGTCGCATATTAATATTTTCTCTCTTTTGCGAAAATCGGTCTTCGAGCTGTAGAATACAGAATGATATTAATTCCTTAGAGAGAAGAATCTTTACGCCTTAACTAAAAACATCTTTGCGTACTGTATAATCGACCCGGGTTAATTAAAACGAAAAAAAGTAGGATAAGTTGTACCCCTTGATTGAATGTACGTGTAGGAACATTAAAATGAAGAAGTTAGTAGTGAGGATCGATATGGGTCAGACAACCGCGGAGATTACCGAAAGCAATAAACGTGAAGCTCTTCCAGTTATAAGACCGACGGTCGGAAATGCATCAGCAAAAATATAAATAGTCGGATTCTTGTCACGAGCAGCCTCTTATGTTTCCTGGAACGTGTCCGTTTTATACTTACCTTATTCGAATTTCCCAAGCATATATGGCCACGAATTTTGAGTACATAATTTGCACAAAAAACTGCTCAATATGTCTCAAAACGGTCAGTAAAGTATCCAAGTCAAATTAAGATCAATACATTTGCAAGAAAATAATTTAATATAATTTTCTTTTCATATTTTTTATTGAAATGTAAGGGAGCAATAAGTTGCAATTGTTTTCAAGATTTGATAGCTATAATACTTTGATGCAGCTCTTTTAATATTGAAAATCTTTTGACGCGAAAGCCCTTAATAAAAGTTGTAATCCTACTTCAATTTGTAGGATTGAATTTCAGAGACGCGTTCTTACTCGAGAACTCTCAAATTAGAAATTGATTCTCGAATTGCTAGTTATTCCTAGACTTAAAGTATCTTTATTCTCAACTTTAGACAACATATTAATTTTGTAACTTTTCTGGAAATATTAAAAAAATTGTAATCAGTATAATAATTTTAAATATAAGTTGTTTGTATTTATGTAATGGAACTGAAATATCATATCGTCTTTAACATAATATATTTTCTAATTGATGACATTTTCATCTGCCATAATTGTATTTGCTTTTGCTGTAGATAATTTTGCTTTCTCAGAAATAAGGCATCGTAAAATAAGATCGTATAATGCTTTGAAATCTTTCTCAACCTTTAGACGCTAGACATTCTGGCGTCCAACGCTCGACATTCTGGCGTCTAATTCTACAGTAAATATTCCGCACATTGCTATCCCAGTTCAAAAATATATTACTCAATTTTTTTGGAATTTCTGAAATGTTTCAATTTTTCTTAAACACATTTAAGTAAAATACAAATTCCTCTTTGAATCGAAATTGGTAATATTTTATTAATATTGTTGTCCTATTTGAATATTCCATATGAATTTCACGTAGTTTTCAACATGTTTTTCCACGTCCATATTTCCACCAAGGCAATCGCGATCCCTCTTAATAAATATAGATGACTTTTTGTGTCCTCAGGTAAAAAAATCCACATGGAATTCCATGTTTAAAAAAATTTTTCATTTGCAAATAGCTCGCAAACCGTAAAAGAAATGCAAAACACGTGGAATTCTATTTAGAGTTCCGCGTAGAACTCATGGGAATTCCACGTGAAAATGTTGGAAATGTTCACCCCGATTTCACCTGGGCAGGTTTCGTTGATTGCAAAGTGAAATAAAATGTTTCTGAAGTTGAAAACGAGTAACGAACCATTTACAAGAAAACAATCTTCCCTAAGATCTTCCAACTACCTCCCGTCTCCATTCCACGAATCTAACGTAATTCCCCGTACTCCCGAAGGCAATTAGATTGCTCCCTATTCCTTAAGGCCAAGTACCACGTTTAGATTTCTGCATTATGCATGTTTTCCTCTCTAAGATATAGCATTTATAATATTACAATAAATAAGATATCAAGTTAAAAATTTTGTAAAACTAAAGAAAAAGCTTTAAGGTACGCTTTTCTGGTACTTAACATTTAGAATTTTTTTTAATTATTTGGAAAACACTTTTTTATGTTTATAAACATTAAGGATCAGACAAACGTACTTTTTTACTTTTTTGTACAAACTTACTTTGTCTCCTTTGCGAAAAAATATTATATATATATATATATA